>JZKD02S2053617.1:269101-279821 GCA_000966675.3 Picea glauca | reverse complement strand
CCCTCATATGCCAATGGATATTGAAGTGTGCCATACATTGGTGGTTGTGGATTGTGGTATGTGGTATTACCAATCAATTTGTCTGTTGAATGAGACATCCCAGGTTTGTCTTGGCCGAATGGTACAGGTTTTGGGAGTTCAGGGAGTACTGTGTATAAGTATCCTGATTGTGAATATATGAGGTCATATTGTTGAGCCTTACCGATGGATTCTTCTTCTGATTGAGGGAAGGTGGAAGCTACATCTTTACCGAGGAGAGAGACAAGTGATCTGAGAAACCAGTCAAAACACTGTTGTTTGGTGGTTTCCGCTTTGCACAAACTACATCGTCGATGCCACTCATGAATCTGATCAATGATATGGGTGGCTGAGGTTTGTTTGAAATTAGAGAGTAGTTCGAGACCATTGTCATGGTGGATTGGTAATTGGAAGAAGGTCAAAAATGCTTTGGCCAAGGACTCGAAAGTCACATGGGACCCCGATTTTTCATCTATATACCATTTCGTTGATGGGCTAGTGAGTTTGCATTGAAATAATCGTAGTTGTATAGAATCATCCATAATGTTATTGGAAGAGCACCATAGGTGGAAAGTCATGACATGGTTGGCAGGGTCATCCCCGACCTTTCCTTCAAACTTGGGGATGTCTGAAGGTAGTTTGGTAGGCATTGCAAGCCATGTGGGGTCATGCAATATAGGATTTTTTGTGAGTTTGCTTAAATCGGGTATGTTGAGAGAGGCCAAATATGGCATTTGGAGTGTCAGCGGAGGATTAGATACAACCATGGTGTGGGTGTTCTGTGAACCTGACCCTTGAGGGGGGATAGGTGGGTTGGTACTTCCCCCTTGAGAGGAAGTTGCCCCCCTTCTTCCGGGTAAAGGAGAGCGAGTGGATGATGGACCTTGGGAAGTGGACCCAAGTAAGGTGGAACAAAGCAAAGCTGATCCTAAGACAGTAGCACTCACAGGAGTGTGAGAAGGTGGAGTTGATCAGTTGGCAAGACTAGTAACTCCCCCTAAAATAGGAGGGAGATTTAGCAAGTGTCTGGAATGACGGGGGTTTTATGGGTCCCCAATGATGTCCGACTAGCTAAGTGGATGTGTGTAGATGGTGGTGAGAGAAAAATAAACAAGAGCCTTTTGTTGTAATGGTTTGAACTTTACACGATATATATATCTAAATCAAATGTAATCAGAAGTGCATCATACATACAATATTTTTGAAAAAGAAGCATATATGTGGATAAGTGGGTTTTGTCCACGTGGGGGTTCAAAGAAAACAAATTCTCGTGTCCTAAAAGACGTAACGTCCTTCCTCTCAAATAGCATTGGACCTTCCAATAGTACTCAACAGTGGGGTCTGAAGTCACCGGAAGAGAAACTAGTGAAGGATGAAGTAATCAGTTATAATGAGGGGTAAAGGGGGCATATCCCAAAAGAGATGGCAATATTTCCCAATAGCCACACAAAATCCGATCAAGGTGCAATTGCAACCCACAATTGCCACCTGGGTAGATGTCCTAAAATTTGGTCACTAGGTACCTCGGGCAAAGTGTGGCATTTATATTTTCGGCCTAAGAAATGGGTCACGGGCTATATCCCTACCAAGAGGTGGGTGCCTCAAGGGGGGATGCACAGAAAAACCAAACCTAAGCGTTCAACCCTTCATGGGTATCTCCCTTCCTTGTGGTGTTAGGAACACTTGACTTGGAGGATTTAAGGTTCCCTATTTGAAAACTTCTATTGTTTTGAAAAATGTGAGAACTAGATAATGGGGATTTATTTGGATGCCTATCCCCGAAATCCCACCTAGACTAAAAAATTTCTTTTCGCACCTCCTGTGGAGGAAAACTTAGTGAGTTTTTAGAAAAAAATTAGATGTGGTTGTTTGAGAGATTGGGGGTGTGAGCCAATCTCGTTGAAATTAAATGGGAGTGAATGGTTTCGTCAAGAAGAGGGTGGGGTGTTTCGAAATCCCTTTTGAGGAAACTTACTTTGACCTCCACATTTCGAGATGAAAACTATGTGAGTGATAAGTGAATTTTGTGTGTGAATGAGTGAAAGTGTGCCAATGTTTTCATGAATTAGGTGTCACCTTGCTACATGTGGACTTCACTTGGTCCTTACAAGTGTTGATTACCTAATTAACTAAATCCCTTTGGTACAACCTTGTGTAATTCAAAATTTCCTAGGAAGCTATCATGTGGACATGTGGGTTCGTTACTATTCATTTAAACTCCCTATTTGTGATTTAATCTAAGAAATATTTTGAAACTATCCTAGATTTTGATCATGTGGGCATGTATGGGCCCATTACAAAACCTTTAAACTTCCCTAGTGATTTAATCTAAGAAATAAAATTTCAACACTATCCCATCTTTGCAGCATGTGGGCATGTATGGGCCCGTTACAATCTTAAGATTTATTTGAAAAAATAAACTAAGATGAGTCTCGAGGGGGCTATTGTCCTCTCCTAAAGGTTTTAATCTTTTTAAGGGAGATGAAGTTGTATTTCAACCTTTTCTGATTCTCAAGATCATTTTGAAGAACGAGAGAAGAGCATATTAAACGATTGTTATCCAACTTCTGGTCCCAATGCAAGTTATATGTGATTATAAATTATTACAACTTATACTTTTAGTCAAATCAAGCCATCCATGTGGCAAAATGAAAGAAAAAGAGGAAATAATGATTTTAAACCCCCTAAATGCCTATGTGTTTTAACTAATACCTTTATATGGAGAGGGAACTAAGTGTGGTGCAGATTACAATCATGCATGAAATCACTTCTAAGAAGGCTAGGGGCCTTCCCCAAATAACAAACAAGCTTACAATGTGTATTTTTCTGCACAAGTGCGCGGGTCTCTGAGTAGACAGAGGCGCACTAAGCACCTGTGTGTAGACCAAAATAAGGTTTTGGGCACAGCTGCATAGAACAACACTGATGTTTTCATGCAAGTGCACATGATGCGCGACTGTAGGCCAAAAAAACCCACGCACAGCTGACACACGACCGTGAAGAAAAATTTGGATGGAATTCTTTCAATCCAGCTTTGAATTGGATGTTTTGCAGGTCATCTTGGGCCGGTGAAGGTACCTATAGGTTAAATAAACCAAAAGAAGAGCAATCAAAACCCGAATGGGGTAGGAAATTGATACCTTTCCCCAGTGGAGTCACCAATTTGTTGCGCCTCTTTCGTCACCTAAATGAGAAAGACAGAGATGCTTACAAGCTTAGTTGGGTTAGTTAAGCAAGACAGTTGTAAAGGAAAAGGGTAAGAGAAAGAAATATAAAATACTAAGCTAAGAGTTAAACTAAGAAATAAAATAACAACTAAACTATTGAGCATAAGGACATAAGAACATGAAAACAATAAGACTCATGTCACTAATGGAAAGGATTGTATTAGTGAAAGAAAACACCAAGAAGAAAGAGGAATTTGGGTCCCTTCTTCCTCCAAGGGAGGGCTCTTGAACCCTCACAAATAATCTCTTCTTACAATTTTGGAAAGAAATGGTGAAAGAATCCCAAGCTAATCCACTCAAGAGGTGAGATGGATTGCCCAATGTAATGATGTTAGTATACTCTTGATGAGAATAGAGGATTCCTCAAGAGAATAGAAACAGCATAACTTTTCTAATGAATTCCTTCAAAATGAAGTGCACCCATGGCCTTGTTTTATAGCACCTCCTTGAGGTATTGTGCAACCAACTTGTAGTGTGAAAAGAGGCTAATTACGACACTTTTAGGTCTTTGACCAGCCACCCAGTTGGATTCAGTCGAGATTTGGGTGTCAAATCAACTTGGAAGCTGAACCAGAAGTGGGTGGCAGGTTGACCAATCTCATAAATGCGTCTTTCTTAGATCTGTGCAGCTTTTAGCGACCACAATCGCGCATCGTGCGCATGTGCATTTTTCCTGCGTTTCTGGATAGCGCATGTGCGCGCGCACCCTATGTAGTCATTGTGCACTTTAATTTTATCACTGGTTGTATAGTTTTGGAACTTTTGGAAGTGATTTTGTGGTAATTTTGGTCCATGGGTGACCTCATAACTATTTGACAATGCTGGATTCTTGTAACTATTTGCGGACGAAATTTCAGTGATAACACCCTCCACTCTGAAGGTCAAGTGCTCAAAGGTGGTTATAAAGTATTCCACTATGCATGATTGTTTCAACTTGGTCAAATGGCCTAGATAGTGGGTGTCAATGTCAAAGCATCCATAGAGCTATGCAAAGAACTCGTTCCATGCAACATACCCCTCGCATGTATTTTTATGACATTTCCACCATCACCAACATTCAGGATCTAGATAGAGAACAACATAACTAAGTTTGGCCAACTCATTAATAATTCCATGCAAAGAAAAATAATGCTCCATTTGAGTGACCCAACCTGTGGGATCTAAGCCATCAAATTTATTGACCTCAACTCTAGGAAGATGGGGGTTGTAATCAGACTAATCAGTAAGTGCGGACATAAACATATCTCCCTAAATTCCACAAGAAACTAGAAGAAAACTGTTGGCTCGCCAAATTGACACTTTTTGCAACCTCCATATCCACTCTTTCACCTCTTCATTTGATCTTTGACCTCATAAACTCATCTATATTTTCACATATATAACCAAATATCCAGCAAGTATAGTAAGGTATGGTCATTGATCAAAATTATTTAATTTCCTTTTATTTAATGATTAAATATGATTCTTAAAGGATTCGTGACTTATTATCTTAGATTTTGCAGCTTAATTTAGTATGAAGGTTCTCTATAACTCCAGGCATTGCCAGCTTGCTCAAGAAAACTCAGATCCATTCATCTTGAATCTCATTGATGACTCATAAGAAATCAATATAATCTTCATCTCTAGGCACTACACGCCATAGAGATGAAGATTTGATATTAAATAATAAGTTTCCAAAAGCATGATTCGAGCATAAGAAGATTGCTTGCTTTTCACAATCGGTTGTAAACATTTATTAGAAGATAGGATCGATTGCGAAAGAGTTGGGACTAGCTATCTGTGTCCATAAGCTATAAAAATACTTGGATTGAAATGTAAAGGGAGACAATGGGCTAGACACGAGATGAATATGAAGGAAGATTCTATTGTTTCAAATACTGAATTCATGAATTGAATAAAGATTGAAAATCACTGTTGCTTATATTATTCTGAATTGATGATAGAATAAAGACTTTTTAAAATTATCACATAGTTTGTTTCCATGTTTAATATTTTCTTTTTAGAATAATGGTTGTAGAGTAGAATTTAGTCTACAAGTTACTTAAGGACTTGTGGCTTTCTTGGCAAGGATCCACCAAGAAGACCATAAGCCATTTCTTTATAAATTTAGTTTTTAGATAGAATGGATAAGTTAAAAATCATTTTCTGTTTTCATTAGAGAAAGAAATTGTACTTACAAGGATTGATAAATAAATGTGGAAAATAGATTTACATGTGCTTGAAATGAGTCTTTTCATCACCTATTTATTGTTGAAATAATGTGTAGAGTAATTATCAGTTTAGAAACAAGATCGAATCAATGCATACTTGCTTTAGTATAGGTTTAAATTCTAAAGTTAGTTTAGTCCTCTTTTTCTCCTTGCAAGCATTTGTTTTCTTAGATTTCTTTAGTAACAATATCTTTTGAAATTTCAAATATGATGTTAAGAGATCTAGATGTAGGTTAGTATAGGTGCAAATTCACTTTCTGTACCTTATTCTGCTTTCTGTGTCATTCCATAATTTTCTGTTACTTAGTTTAATTTCTGAGTCACATTAAAATAGATAAGTTTTCAATTAGGTAGATTCTTTAAATCAAGATTACTTTTGAAGATAGTTTTAGAAGTATTTTGTTTCTATAATTAGTATAGAACTCATATTTGTATGCTTTATAGAATTTAGATATTTAGTTAGTATTAGAATTTTGAATATTGAATAGAATTAATGAATTTGAAATCTTTGCATCAAAGTAGTTTGAATGATTTTTAGATTAGAGAAGMTTAAATCATAATAGATTAGATTAGAGKAAATTAGAATTAGGATASGCTCTAGTCMTGCACATACAGTGTTTGTGCCTYAAAGTTTACCTCCCTRGGTTGACAWTTTATGKARGCTATTTRTARTAATWTAATTAGCYCRACATKTTGGCRTCGTTGYCRRGGRGGTACTAAAAAGGATTGGAGMATAGGTGTTGTTTTGTATTTGTTGAAAKCCARGTGKWTTTRTCARGTGTGATTTGCTTTTCAAATTTTGCAAATAGTTTTCTATTGGTTTGATCATTTCATTTTTCATCAAAAACATTAAAAATCAAAAATATTTTTGGGTGTTGTAAGAACCCTCATGCACTAATCTTTGTGTTTGACAGGATCTATCAACCATCAAAGAATAAAAGATGATCAAGAGTTTGAAATAACTCTCTCAAATCATAGTAGCAGCTAGGATCTCTGCCTCTCAGGAAGAACAAATCTTGACAACTGTCAAAAACCTACCTTCTTCTCAAGAAGTGGTAAAAGAAGAGGAGTTCCATGAACAACACCAAGCAGAGGCCAAAGAGCCATGGACCACATTTGACGGAGAGTTGTCCTTAGAACCTTAGATCGAGGAGTTATTAACATGTCTCTCAGTAGATCCTTTATGCATTCAAGAGACCAACCATCTAGAAGAAGATTATCTACATGGCATGATCAAAGAAGACATTCAGAGTGGTCCACATGAGAAAGTGAACCAAGAACAATATGACTACATTGAGCTATGGTTCCAAAAATCTATTACATCACAGCACCACCATATTCTTCAAAAAATCTTGGTATCAGATCATTTGCAATTGATGGTCGTTCATGATTTTGTATACATTAAAGTTCATATTTCAAATCTAAGCATGAATGTATTTTCATACCTGTTACGCACATGCTTGCACTGGAAGTATGCATACACTTGAAAGAATATTTTTACTTCCAGTAGAATAGGATAGAATAGAAAATAAAAAATAGGAATAAAAGTAAAGAGAAAAATAAGATTTACTATGAAAACCAGTTTGTCTGGCATAGTCTAACAGGGGTCTAGTTAGAAAACCAGGTGACTGACTAGCTAGAATCCATAATAAATTTTGTTGGTGCCTACTTCATTTCTTCAAAATCATGTTTGATCGATGCTCAGCTGGATGATGGAAGATTCATTAAGGCTTTCCTTCCAACAAGTTTCAACCCATCGACTCCAGATCATTTTCTAGGTTTGAAACTTGAGACATTTTTCAGATACCTTGGAGCCTGCATGCCTCAATGGCAGGTATCCTTGTCACTTGCTAAGGAAATACATTAATATTTCTTGGCAAAAGAATTCTGTAGTTCATTCGACTTCAACAAATTTATTCATGACTATTTGAATGTATCTAGTGCCTTGATTACCATTGACATCAAAGGCGGGACATATCACACTGGTTAACAGCTTTCCTTATTGGTTGGTAATCCAATGACTTCTACCTATTTTTGACATCAATAAAATCTATTCACATAGGTAGATTTGCACAAAAGGGAGGACGTGGATGAAGACCTTGCAGTCCTTTACTCTGTGATCATAGACAGTTCGATAGTTTGCAACTTTTTACCTTGAAAGGGAAGTCTATTCCTCTATTTTCTACAACAGCCCAGATTATTCATCACATCCATTGGATAGCCTATCAGAAGTGACATTCTCAGTCTTGCAGCAACACAATCTTTTGTGAAAGAAAAAAATAGATAGAAAATATTATTTTGATACAGAAATCCCATTCTGTCATAGTAACTACAGTATGCAGTAGAAACTTTTCATAGCCAAGGTATTTCTGAAGAACTTGGTCCTATAAGGTAAATCTGATATGAGGTAACAATCCTTTCTTTGAATTTATTTATGTCATTAGATATAAGGAAATCTCATTATGAATTATACCTACAATACTTGCTAAAACCTATTTCTTTCTACCCTTCGAATGCCATCATACTATACCTTTCTTACCCTACCTTTTTTTTTCATCATCATTCCATAACCTTCTGTATATCTTATAAATAGATCTTCATATCTATGGCACGTAGTGCCTAGATATGAAGATCTCATTACCTTAAAAGTGTATGATGATGTTTTCCTCTATCCATCCATAATTCAATTTCCTCCTTTGTGTTTCTGGGGCAATAGTTCATCATTGCATTAACAATTCAAACTTTCATGCACCATGCATTTGAATGATAATCTTATCAATTATCATTACATTCGAAGCATTATAAGCCTCGAAAAACTCTGTTGAAATTTATCACACAATTTTGATCATTCTCCCAGTTTCTGTCTTGTCCTCTGTTTCCTATCTAAATTTCATCCTCAGACAAATGGGGAGAAAGGGGGTTGAGCATCATGAACCTGTTTCTATCTCTGTGTTAGAAGGCCTTCTAGAATTCAACGCATGTAAAGAGAGATTTGAAGGCACCTGGTACCAATTATTTCAAAAATTTCAGGGAAATGATGATGAAATCACACTGTATTTCGCTCAGGGGTTTGATGGAAAGGTAGCACACATTGGCAATTTCCTTATGACAGTGTCTGAGAAACAAAATTCTCGTGCCACTGGTTTACCTTCTCGTGGAGAGCGTTGATGAACTAAGGTCATGTAGTCTTCAAATCTCAGAGAAGTATGAGAAGGTGAGTACCAAATGTAAGAAGAAAAAATTTGAAAACAAACGTCTTGCAAAGGTGGGAAGAAATTGGAAAACAAAGGCTCTGAAACACCTTGCTCATGTTAGTTTGTTAAATAAAATCTTAAGGAGAGCAGAGAACGGGTTAAAAGGAAGATGTACATCATTTTTAATACATCTTAAGTTTTGTTTGGAGAAGGGATGCAACACAGTTTTTGAAATTTTGAATCTTTTCAAAGGGCATGTTTGCATGAGGACATGAAAATACACAAGCATAGGGGAGATGTTGGCTCGCCAAATTGACACTTTTTGCAACCTCCATATCCACTCTTTCACCTCTTTATTTGATCTTTGACCTCATAAACTCATCTATATTTTCACACATATAACCAATTATCCAACAAGTATAGTAAGGTATGGTCATTGATCAAAATTCTTTAATTTCCTTTTATTTAATGATTAAATATGATTCTTAAAGGATTCGTGACTTATTATCTTAGATTTTGCAGCTTACTTTAGTATGAAGGTTCTCTATAACTCCAGGCATTGCCAGCTTGCTCAAGAAAACTCGGATCCATTCATCTTGAATCTCATTGATGACTCATAAGAAATCAATATAATCTTCATCTCTAGGAACTACGCGCCATAGAGATGAAGATTTGATATTAAATAACAAGTTTCCAGAAGCATGATTTGAGCATAAGAAGATTGCTTGGTTTTCACAATTGGTTGTAAACATTTATTAGAAGATAGGATCGGTTGCGAAAGAGATGGGATTAGTTATCTGTGTCCATAAGATATAAAAATCCTTGGATCGAAATGTAAAGGGAGACAATGGGCTAGACACAAGATGAGTATGGAGGAAGACGGTGTTGTTTCAAATACTGAATTCATGAATTGAATAAAGATTGAAAATCACTGTTGCTTATATTATTCTGAATTGATGATAGATTAAAGACTTTTTAAAATTATCACATAGTTTGTTTCCATGTTTAATATTTTCTTTTTAGAATAATGGTTGTAGAGTAGAATTTAGTCTGCAAGTTACTTAAGGACTTGTGGCTTTCTTGGCAAGGATCCACCAAGAAGACCATAAGCCCTTTCTTTATAAATTTAGTTTTTAGATAGAATGGATAAGTTAAAAACCATTTTCTGTTTTCATTAGAGAAAGAAATTGTACTTAGAAGTATTGATAAATAAATGTGGTTCAAATAGATTTACATGTGCTTGAAATCAGTATTTTCATCATCTGTTTATTGTTGAAATAATGTGTAGAGTAATTATCAGTTTAGAAACAAGCTCGAATCAATGCATACTTTCTTTAGTATAGGTTTAAATTCTAAAGTTAGTTTAGTCCTCTTTTTCTCCTTGCAAGCATTTGTTTTCTTAGATTTCTTTAGTAACATTATCTTTTGAAATTTCAAATATGATTTTAACAGATCTAGATGTAGGTTAGTATAGGTGAAAATTCACTTTCTGTACCTTATTCTTCTTTCTGTGTCATTCCATAATTTTTTGTTACTTAGTTTAATTTCTGAGTCACATTAAAATAGATAAGTTTTCAATTAGGTAGATGCTTTAAATCAAGATTAATTTTGAAGATAGTTTTAGAAGTATTTTGTTTCTATAATTAGTATAGAACTCATATTTGTATGCTTTATAGAATTTAGATATTTAGTTAGTATTAGAATTTTGAATATTGAATAGAATTAATGAATTTGAAATCTTTGCATCAAAGTAGTTTGAATGATTTTTAGATTAGAGAATATTAAATCATAATAGATTAGATTAGAGTAAATTAGAATTAGGATAGGCTCTAGTCTTGCACATACAGTGTTTGTGCCTCAAATTTTACCTCCCTGGGTTGACATTTTATGTAAGCTATTTATAGTGATATAATTAGCCCAACAAAAACAAGACAGAATACATACTTTGCCTTAAACTTCATTGTCATATAAACTAGTTTAGTGAGGTACAAGTGACATACCCTTTAAACAATGCTTTATCCTCGCTAGTGTCGTCCTTGTAGTTCCTTCCTTGAGTTTGCAGAATCGTAAG
>JZKD02S2053617.1:258652-269051 GCA_000966675.3 Picea glauca | reverse complement strand
TATATATATATATATATATATATATATATATATATATATTCCAGTGAAGTCTATGTATAAGATCAAGGAATTATACAATACAAGTTGAGATGCTTTTATAGGGAAGAAATGTATTGTTGTATTAAATTAAATGGAAAGTGGAGAATAAAACCCATGCCTTGATGTTGCAAGGTCCCCTTTCAATGGATCTTCACTTCAACACACACACCTTTGCTCCAATTCCTTGAATGAAGAAGATCCACAATATGACTTGAAGAACTAAAGCAAAGCTCGCAAGCATAATCTCAAGTAGAACTCTCCATGCAAATATTAGCCTATTCAACCTTAGCCTTTTCCATGAGAGATCCCTCTTTATATAGTGTGAAAGAGAGATGGATGAGGAGATTAGGATGATCCCACTAAATTAGAGAAGTAAGTAAGATCCAAACCGATTGGAGGCCACCTCATCTTCTAAAAGATTCTCTTATAGAACTTTCATGATTTTTGTCTTTTGCTATGCTTTAAGCATCATCGCACCCTATGCAAAAGAAACATGTGGCGACGTTGCAATACAGGTTTAAGGTAGAGTGAAATGATCAGGCATTGTCACACCCCATGCATATAGTAGGGTGCGACGACCTTCCTTGTTATGGTTTTTTAAAGAGGAAAGAAAACCACTTTTCCTATGGAGAAAGTCTCTTTTAATATTTTCAGGGAACATGAACACATGTTGTTATTTGATCACTGAGGTGACCAAAATAATGTGTAACAAAATTCCCCCCAAAGTATGAAGCTGGAACTCGTGACAGTGGAAATACTTTGTAGAATGTGTGTGTCGAAAACAAGGATCACATCGATCGAGAACCTGCAAACAATCAAGCATCTACATAATAACCTACCATTTTTTAGGTAAGAATTCCCATGATCAGACTACAATTGACTATAATCGTAAGTTTTAAGTGAGTCATGGCCACTAAACATACACTGTGGATCCATGTCATCATGATTCAACATAGCCACTAGGAATACACTGTGGATATATTCTCTAAAAGAATTCAAATTCGGACATAGCCACGAGACATACACAGTGGATCTATGTGTCAGCACAAACTTATGAATACTCCATCGCAAATTGGACCAAAATGATAAGATCCAGGGTCTTCATTTCCATCATCTCTAAGTAAGAATATAGCCATATGATTACATGTGTTGAATTTGAACATGGTAGAAACCACTTGATTACCAGTCATTAATGAAAATCATTAACAAGTGCGAGGGAAATCACCATTGATTTCAATGACTCCCAAGGTACCCTAGTACACTCCAATGAATGTGAATAAATGAGTTGTAGTCAAACACTCGATGGAATATTCCAATCAGGGGTCAATGATGTGAACCCACTATTGAAAGTGAAGAAACTTTCCATTGAGCATGCAGGCTCTAAGGTACTAAATGATTTCCATGTCTTGTTCCTGGATAATGAGTTGAAGTCGACAGGAAAATATTTGTCATAGGAGTTCCTTGATGTATCCCTCACCAATGAAACAAAATATGTAACAGATTTGAAGTAGATAAGAGTATGAAGTGATTCGGAACTGACATGGGGAAGGTCGATATGGTAGAAAATTTATAACTCTAGATGGTCGACTCGATAGAAGGCTTGTTTAAGTTGGAATTCTCTTGAACATATGAACGACACGACAATTTTATTGGAAGCATTGAATCAAGGAGGACCCAACATATGAACCTGTGGATGGAAAAATGAGAGACAAATGGATTTCCCAACCCAGATGCAATGACGAAAGGGGGGTTTCATGTTCAATAGCGACTATTACTGCCACTAACAAAAATACATAGTCACATTTCTTTCCCAATTTCCCCCCACCCTTTCTAGTGAGTACCTCTTTATTTTCACGCAAGCTTGAGGAGGATAAAATATGCTTATAAATGTAAGCTCATCCTTCAGACAAGTCCCTCAGAATATGTTTAACAAACCCTAAGAAGGAGCGGTTCGATCCCGTATGGGTCTTTCGATGTTTGTTTAATGAGTCTAAAGAAAGAAAACTCCAGGGTTTTTCATTTTTAGAGAGTTTGAAAAACACTTAAAGAGAACTCATAAGGTCCTTTTTCGTAAGTTAGTCTGACGAGACCAAAAAAGAGATAACCTATCACTCATCAGACGTTTTATTCAAATAATTTTACAAGGGTGAAAAGAACAAGGTCACTCGACCATCTTTTCATGTTTAGGGAGCTTGAAAATAGATTAAAAGATACTCCATAGGTTTCGTTTTTCGTATTACCAATGCCAGTTTGAAAAAATGAAAAAAGACTACTCAATTACATTCTCATGGTTTCACGAGTGTGAGAAAGAATTAAGACTCTACTCAGAGTTTTTCCTGAAAAACCCTAAAAGGATCTGTACTTAAGAAAAATATGCAAAAACAAATCGAAAAGGGGTGGACCCTTGTTCCAACGTCTCGTCTCTAGACCTTTAATATGAAAAATTCAACACTTTGTCAAGTTGCTAATACTTTAGGGTATGGATAAAATATAAAAATAATATAATTTTGCAAATAAAAAATAGTTAAAAACAATAAAATAGGCCCAAAGCACCATTTTACCATTTCATTTGCAAATTTACCCAAATAGTGCTCCAAATCCCTTTTTCTCCCCGAATTTCAACTTTCAATTGTGGAGCGTGTGGTGGATCATTTTGCAAACCATCTCCATCAAACAAGTAATCTTCTTCTTCATCATCTTTTCATGGTTTCAAAATTTGTTTTCATTGGTTAAATTTGGGTATTGGGTCAATTTTTTGGGGCTATTTGCGCGTTGAGATCATCGCAAGTGCCCTATATCATGAAATATGATGATCTTACATCATTGCATGTGACCTTTAACGAAGGGTACAATGACGTCTCTCTATGTGAAAGTGTAGCCCTACGACGACTGCAACCAAAAATGTAAAAAAGATAAACTTAACTAGAAAAAAACCCCAGGAAAGAATTTTTATGTTTCTAATCTTCCTTTAATGTTCTTTGGCAGGATTTCCTTGGTCAAGATGCTTGAGTGGCATGAGAGAGAGAATGAAGAAGAGGATTATTTCACTGGGAATGAACCAAGGATAGTTATGGCTCTAAGACAATGTGGGTTACTCAAGTTTTTCAGGATTCAGGGCATGAGGGACCAGTTGAGGCTATTAGAGTATTTGGTTCACACATGGGATGTGAACGAACAAGCATTTCACATGGGTGTTCATACACTCACAATATATATAGAGGATATATATTTCATGATAGGATTGTCTTGTCATTGTTCATGGGTATCGATCACAGGCATCAGGGGTGGAGGTCAACCTATGTATTACTATGTTTTCCACCATTGTGTGCCAGGTACCGAAAAACATAGTGGCAAGGTATCCATCAGAGATTTCCGGGATCTACCGTTGCGAACTATCCTTTATACCATTACTCGCATGGAAGGGAGTGCAGCTCCACATATGGCTTTACAAATCCATTTTCAGTATGTGATAGAGTGCATGGAACCCAAAGTCTTCAAATGGTGTGAAGATGTCCTGAAAAGCATGAAAAAACAACTTACAAAGTGCCAAAATCGTTGGTTGAAGCAATTTGGATACGGGTCCATTTTGGTGTCCTTATTTCTGGAGAGGGTTCCTGTCCTATGTCTGCAAGTGGAGTGGGGTATACCCACACCACAGGATCCACGGATGAAGAAGTGGGTGGATCTTATGGCTCGACATGGTGGTGTTCCCATCATCAAGTATGACGATGTTTTCTTCCAATGTTTGAGGAATCAACTTCTGATGGTGGAATACTATGCATATGTCGGGATGGATTTCCATGTTGATCCAAATCTATCTCTTCCTAATGGATCCCAGTGGGGGGACATAGGTAAGAAGGAATTTTTTTATTATATAATGTTTTTGATATTTTAATTATATAAAATGATTTTTGTGTTATTTATCCAATGGCTAATCAAGTGCTCTCAATAATGAAAATGTGGGGCCTTATCGTATGCCAGAATCATTTCCCATCCAGAGGTGTAGATAGAGAGGTGATGTAGTAGGGGCAGTTTCCACGGATCTTGAGACTATTGAGAAGAACCTGGACGGACTAACCATGAATGTCCCTAATGCCACGGTGGATGAGATTCCTAGGAACTATCATTGCCACACAGTGGACATATATTCATCTATCGCTCCACTGCTCTGTAAGTTAGCATGGGCAGTCGCTTGTTATAGCGAGCAACATCCTTAAGATAATAGATTCCAAGTGAAATGACGTCAGTTAACAACTCAATAACTGCATTGTTTTCTGCAATATTATTAGTTGCACGACCAAGGAAAAGACCATGTAGACTGATCAATTCATCCATAGGTGGATAGATTGCCCAAGAAGCCGATGCTAAGTTTTGAGTACTGCGACTAGCACCATCAGTGAAGCTGATATAGGGCAGCAAAGACACTGACATCTAGAAACCAAGCACAATGAAAGGTAAGCAGCTGAAAGGTGGAACCAAAAATGAAAAAGCACAGAAGAGTATGATACACTAAAAACACACAACACTTATGAAAAAAAGATTTAGGCGTAATACTTCTTCAAGGAAAGCCCATTTCTATGTTCACTCAAAGGAATTCCATGATAATCTACCAGCTCATAAGCCCCTTTCTCCAACACTCATTTCACAATGTAAGGGCCTCGCCACGTGGGATCAAATTTATCGTCCCCTAGTACATCATGATCCTATTTGTAAAGGATAATTAGATCACCCTCAAAAAATACACATGGTTTGCCATGCTTGTCATATTGATCTTTGAAACACTTTTTCTAAGTTTCAATGACTAAAGCAGCATCACGACGGGTCTCGTCTAATTGCATCAAATACAAAAGATGTTCATCTTCAGCTGAGGTGTTAGGGAAAATTTCGACAACTAGTTTCAAAGATGGGATTTCATATTCAATCGGCAAAATTGCTTCAATACCATATACTAATTGGAAAGGTGTGAACCCCATGGTAGACTTAACGGATGTCTAATAGGCCCATAATGCTGAGAAAAGAATCGTGTGCCAACTTGACTTGTTAATTCCTACCATCCGTTGAAGCATAGTAATGAGGACTTTGTTGATTGCTTCAACCTGGCCATTGGCCTATGGATAATAAGAGGATGAGTTTTCACGTCAAAGACCCAACTTCTCAGTAAGTTCAGACATCATGAAATTGTGAAAATAACTACCAAGATCAGTGACAATGGCTTGAGGGACACCAATTCTAATAATGATATGCTTGAATATGAATAACGTTGCATTTTTCCTGGTATTATCAAGTGTAGGCATCGCCTCGACCCACTTAGTGAAATAATCCACGACTATGATGATGTATCCATGCCCCCTAACCGAGTGAGGGTTACATGTCATGAAGTCAATACCCCATTTATTGAATGGACCAATGAAAAATATAGGATGTAAGGGAGCAGGATGAGATCAGATGTTATTGTTGTAGTTTTTACAAGCATGGCATTTCTGGACAACAATAATGCAATCCTTAAATAATGAAGGCAAGAAATAACCAGCTCATAAGATCTTTTGGGAAGTGGCATACCCATACATATGATCACCACATGATCCAAAGTGACAGTAATTCAAAACTTTCTTAGCTTCATAATAGGTGAGACATCGTCGAAATATGGAATCAATACCACGGCGATAAAGGGTATCACCAAGGATAATGTATTGATGGGCTTGATACCGAATATGATGACGATATGTACTAGAAAGATCAGGCTGAAAATTTTGGGTTTGGAGATATATGATAATATCTCCATACCATATGTTGTCATAACTGATTAGAAAGAGAGATTCATTAGGTAAGGAATCCTCTGCCACTGTTTCTGTTTCAATAGAGGGAAGGTCACATATCAATTCTGCAAAAACCAAAGAATTCTTTGACTTGGCGCATTCAAAATCCAAATCAAACTATTGGAGAATAACTATCCATTTAGATTACTTGCCCCCCAACAATTATCGAGTAAGGATGTGTTGCATGGGGTTGAAATCAGAAATGATTGTGGTTATGCCTAATAAGATGTAGTGACAAAAATGTTGAACAACATGAACAGCTGCAAGGGCCAGTTTCTTCACATGTAATTATTTGGTTTCGGTGGTCGTGAGACTCTGACTCAAATAATATATAACATGTTCATCATGCGAATCATCCTCTTGGACTAGAACCATAGAAATGGTAGAGTCCAAAGAAGCTAAGTACATAAAATAATCTCGACTATAATCGGGTGGAAACAGAAGTGGTGTATAGGTTAAGGCGAAAGGCTTTGTCGGCAGTGTTTTCCCATACAAAATCGTACCCTTTCTTGAGAAGCCGAATAAATCCTTTCGTTAATTCACCATAATTGGGAATGAATCAACGTAAAAAGTTTTCCTTCCCTTGCAAACTTTGGAGTTGGCAAAGTGTAGAAAGAGGAGGTAAATTGATGATAGACTCAACCTTCAGGGGGTCTACCCTAATCCCATGCATAGACATGATAAAACCAAGAATTTTTCCAGACTCCACACAAAAAACACATTTGTGTGGATTCAATCGTATGTGATAATAATGAAAGCATAGGAAAATGGCCCATAGATGCGTCGGGTGATCTTGACGATGCATAGAATGCACCTGTAAAACATATAGATAGGGTTGTACAATGTGCTTAATGTCGTGAAAAGTGTAAGAAACAACATGCTAAAAATCCACACTAACATTTTTTAGACCAAAAGGTAGTTTCCGGTATGCGAAGTTTCCCCAAGGGAAAATAAAATCAGTCTTATGTTGATCCCTAGGTAAAATATTGATTTGATTATAGCTGGAGAAACCGTCCATTAAGGAGAATATTTCACTCCTGGCACAATCGTCAACAATATGGTCAACGAAATGGGTTGGATAATTGTCTTTAGTATAATCTTTGTTTATATGCCTATAATCTACACAAACATGGATCGTGCCTTCTTTCTTGTTAATCGGAACAATATTGACCACCCAATAGGTTAAAGCCATAGGATAGATAAAGTCATCTTTAAGAAGTTTTTCAACTTCAAGCTTAAAGCAACATCTTTACATGGGTGTACCGGGAGAAGTCTCTACCGAACGAGTTAAGTGTCCATGTAAGTCTTAATATTATGCACAGCAATATCAAGATCAATACCAAGAATTTCTTCATAACTATAGGAAAAAATGTCACGAAATTCTTGGAAAAGGTATTTATAAGTATGGACTTCATCAGTAAAACATGAGGCATCGGTGTGAAAATTTTCCACTACCCCGGGTTTAATCGAGATGTCAAGAGGGATGGTAGGTGAAATGTTACCCAAGTTCCCTTCATACAAAAAATCATGTGTTGATTCAGGAACAAATGAAATAACAACATCGGTAGACAAAGTCTAAATCCGTTGGTAGCTCTCTATGGTCTTAGGTTCTAGGAAGAGAATAGAGCGATGATGTCCATCGTCCCATGGAGTATCTTTGTTGGTGTATAAATATGTTCAATGTATATCTTACACTCATTTAAATGTCAATCTAGGATTCGTAATCAAAAGAGTGATTACACTATATGTGCCGAGAACATGTAACCTACCTAAGTCTGTTGCATATAGGAAATAATTAATAACATAAAAACTTTGTTTCTAAGATTTCTAAATATTTCAAATATATCTGAACTTAGACGAGAAAATTGATAATGAAACTTAAACAAACAACCAATCAAAGATATGTTTTCCTAAAGAAACAAGTCTGTTCATTTCAGGCTCATGAATTAAAGGGATGAATTTTAAGAAGCTTGTCCCCTATAGAAATCAAAACAGTAAATAGAAATCAATTCCAATCACTCTCAAAATCAAAATCAACTCCAACTTCATCTATTCAATCAAACCAACACAAGGAGTATTTAGTATAATTGAAAGACTTTATTGCAGAGCATGAAGATGAGATATAAAGTCTTCCGGTTCCTTGATATACTAAATCTATTGCAATCGTAAACTCAAGATATCAGTTCCACACTTCAAATCATTAAATGGTCAGCTTCAACATCTGAGAATGAAATGTCTATTCTATCTAACACCTGCTTATTCACACCAATCCAAAATCAATTAACTCAATGCTGAACTCCGAAAATAAGTTAAAGATCAATCACACACACACTATTGTAAAATATCCACACAAACACACAGAACGTTTACAAGGAGGTTTACCTTAGTTGGGGAGGTGGCCCCTTGCTGAACCAACAAGGAACCTCTTAATAAATTAATAGACTAAATATTTTCACTCACATTCAATAATTGCATAATATATCTCTTGTATTAATTCAACTAAAAACTTGAATCAACAGTTCCTCACTGCATACATGGAAACGATATGTATCGTCTGGCTCTGAGAGCATAATTCGTTACAATCCTCCCTATTCCTATCACCTATACAAAATTCCTTATATAAGGTAAGTTGATACTAGTAATAGCTATAGATAAGCATTAAACAGTTTGAGAAATTTTACAATTAAGATTTACATCGAATTTTTAGGAATCGACTCCATCCTCATGACACGAAGTGCATGAGCGATGGAGTCTCTTGCAACTTGAAAACTGATTTGGGCGCTTCTATTCAACCGTCTTCCCGAAATATTCACCATCATTTTGATCCAACTAGTGCATTCTGAAAATAGAGGTTCTGGTACCGGATTGCACACAGTCGCGAGTTTGGTACTGGAATGGATGCAGAGCAGGTAGTATCGGAATAGCGCACGACTTGGTACCAGAATGGATTTGGTATTCGATCAAAACTGCCTTGGGTACCGAAATGGATTTGGTACCGGATTGCACAGTGTCTAGTAGTGTCGGATATACTGCTCATAAATCAAACCATTAGGACAATACAAAATAAAACACTTTAATCGAATTAATTTAAGAAAGTTAAACAAACATGCTTTAAATAATCAATTACCTCTTGTGAACATGAACACAACTATTAGGTATGTGTTTTGGGAGGGAATAGTCTAGTATAGGCTTATAACATAGGCAAAAAGGGCTTAGATACAGGGTAAGATAGGGCATTATCTATGTCAAAATAGGGACTCAACATTTCCCACATGATGAAGGTGTTGCATCTCCTCATGCAATGTTATCAAAAATTGATACCCAAAAACTTTCTGCACAATTGGACCCTTCTATGTTATTTCTCAGATTGCAGGATGTTAAAACCAGAAGCTTCACTCTTCAATTCCTTCTTGATCACCCTAGTGTAATGGATCAATCGTAAGATCTTGTTAAGTTTGGCAGAGACCTCTGCATCATGTTCCTTCAATTCTGCATTCTCTGCCTTGATATGCCTATCCAATATTTTGTATTCTTCAACTTCTTGCTTCAATCTCTCAATCTATGTTAACAATTTTTGTTTGTTCAGGGGCTTGTCTGGGCTAGGTGTGAGTGTTTCTTTAGCTACCATTTCTTGAGCTTCTTTTTCTTTCCTCAAACCCCTCAAAGTCTCTATTACCACCCTTCCGTCTCACTTATTGATACACCCCTTTTGTTTCTCTTGTGGTAGCTCCACAACCACTTCCTTTTTCTGGAGAACTCGGAATATCCATGGATTCTCCTTGAGGAGAAGGTATGTTTGGAGTTGTCACCTTCTTGGCCATACTTCTGGTGGTCCTTCGTATGGGCAGTGATACTTACTTAGATTTGCTGACAGGGGTAGGAGTTTCTTCAAACAATTTCCTTTTCTTAGATTTGCTGACAGAGGTAGGCCTGGACACCTGTTCCTCCTATGTCGACTTGACTTTTATCTTGTGACCTTGAGTTGTGAATTCTGGGGTTTTCTTCTGCTGGGCAATCCATATTTCTATCCTGGAAGATTGAGGTGTAGGATCTGGAACTTGTGCCTCCTTCCCTTCTAGTTTCTTTTTATTTTTTCTTGTCACCTTAGCGGTTTCCTTCAATTCACCAACCGGTTTTTGGAAAGGCCGAGTAGCTTCAAGAATACTTTTCAATTCTTTAGGGGATTTCAGAGGGGATTTTACAGTTGCCTCATGTAAAATCTCTTATTGATTTGTCTCCTCCTTCTTTCATTTCTTACTATGTGATAGTTGGTCTTAAGGGCGTAGGACTGAGCTAGATGCTTTAGCTTGTGCAGCCTTTTTCTTGCTTTGTAAGTTGAGGTCATGGGTCTTTTCTATTAGGTTGGTTGGTTCTAATGACATCTCCATGATTGTTTTGTTGGATTACTGAGAGGGGGGGTGAATTAGTTATAACGTAATTATAATCCTTTTTCTTCAAATGTTATATCAATGTAGAATTATTATCCAATAATGAGCAGTAATAAATAAATAATCACACACATACACAGTACACTAGTGTTTTAC
>JZKD02S2053617.1:240801-257492 GCA_000966675.3 Picea glauca | reverse complement strand
CTTTGAATTATAATACACTCATCACTTCACTTTATTATTTACCTTTTACAATCTCTTAAACCACTTTGATTACTTTGACCTTTTGGGGCTTCTAGATGACATATGAGGGTCCTCCGACTTCGTAAGGCCATAACTCTCAAACCGTGAGGATTTATGTGACATTCTACATACCACCAAAAATGGCATGACATGTACTATCCATATAGAATAGTATTCTCTAAAAATATATCATAACTCATACCGTTACCCATCAAACAAACTTGGGTTCATTACCCAAACCCGGGGTCTCCAACTTCTCATGGCCATAACTCTCTAACTGTGAGGAATTATGTGACATTCCACATACCACCGGAAATGACATGAAAAGAACTATCCATCTAGGATATTTTCCCTAACAAATTCACTTTAATTCATCTCATTATTCCACAATTAAGCATGGGTTCTCTTACTGCACAAAGCGTCTTCCCGTAAGGGATTTCACCATAAGGGGACCACTTTGGAGTTCATCCATATTTACTTCTTATTAACCATGACAAAACAATAATGAGTCATATTTACATCAAACACTATTGGGTCCATTACCCAAACCTTTGTGCTACGAGTCTTTCTTCAAGGGTTGACATCAATGACAACCAACCTTAATCAACATGTTTTAGGAATGTTGTATGATCAACCTCCTAGCTCCGAGTCTTTTTTTTTTGTCTTTTACTCTTTTGAACCGATGTAGGACTTACTTTATAGGATTGGGTGGTTGTCTTCTTCCTCGATATAGTAGGTTCTCCTACGATATACTTTTCTGTCACTAATTTCCCAATAAGTTGAGATGAGATGGGCATAACAATGACTTATTTACCTCTTGATGTCACCTTTCTGTCTTTCTTTGCCTTTTTGCTTGAACCCTCACTGTGTGTCCCTACCTCCTGTGTCTCAACAGATTTGTATTTTTCTTGAGCGAAATTCTGTTGGAGTAATTCCTTCCAACTACCACCTTGTGTTTTTAAAGCATGAACAACCAAAAGTTTGATTAAACCATGATGATGAAGGCTAGTTTCAGGTTTCTTGGAAACTGACCTCACCCCTCTCACCATTTTCTTTAAACTCATCCATAGAAAGTGGGGAAAATTAATTTTTGGTCCTCCCTCAAAATGTGATAAAATATTTAAATGATAAATGAAGGTCACTGCATACATTCCCTTGCAAGTGAGAAATTTCTGCAGACTTATGAGCATCATCCAATATTCCTCTTTGATGTAGCTTTGAGGGATGCCCTTGGTCCAATCAGGGTCTTGATGTTCTGATTTGAGGAATTTTTGACAGAGCTTTTTGTCAACAATCACTCTCTTGAAGTATTTTTCTCCAGCCATTGGGAGACCCATAGTTTCTGCTATGGTGGCTTCTATAATTTTTAAATTCATGTCCCCAAACTACACATTTTCTCCATCATATGTCTATGCAAAGATGAGAGAAAATCCCTCATGATGACCTTTAAACTTCTCCAAGAATGGCACCCACCCTGCATGTTCATATTTGTTTTGCAAGCCTGATATTTTGTTGTTTCCCTGTATATTTGAAATATGGGCTCATTCTTGTCGATCCCCATGCTAGCTTAAACAATTCTCTCGGGTGGATGAAGCATGGAAAGAGGGTTGAGGGTTGAGTATTGGATAAACGTAGGCTACGATAGAGTATCGGATGGGGAAAAATATGCAAGGGATATGAAGGCACAGGATGTCTGTAGATGGTGTGACAACAACGGTAAATAACACTCATCTAGATGGCAGATCCATCTAGAGGAACATTTATGAATGGAAGTGTAGATTAAAACACTCACGTCAACAATCATGATGATATGGTGAGGCAGGTCGGATCCACTAACGATTTATGGATTCGTGGGAAACTTGGTGTCGAACAATATTCACAGAACGATGTGGTTGTTATGATCGGGACTCGTGTATATGAAATCGGTTGGGATCATTACTCGATATTTTGTGATTCATGGTTCATGTCATTTCATATAGTACGGCAGTGAATCATAAGTTTATGGGGTTTATTTATCGAATAGATAGAGGGAGTATGAGTTTGATCCAGTAAAGACATCATGACCTTGCAGTCTTGATATTTCGTAGGACATTTTCTCTTTACGGAAGTGTGGTCAAGGATTTTACAAATATTCGTGACAAAATAGGGGTATGTCATGATCCAAGAGAAATCATATGTTCTAAATTCGTATTTAGTCTAATTCCTTTAAATAACATGAAAAAAATGTTGAATCTATATGTCCTAGCACTAATAATTGGACAACAACTTGGTAACATGAAGAAAGTTACCTGTCACATTCTTACCGGTACCAGATCATCTAAGTACTGGATCACCTGTGCACAGATTTGAAATTAGTACGGGATCATCTAAGTACCGGATTACCTGAGTGCCGATTTTTTTTTCTGAGTCCCAGATCACCTGTGTGTAGAATTTGTAATTAGTACCGGAATAGCGTAGGGTCCCTTCTTCAATCCCAGATGGGGTTAAGCACAGAGATGAACATTGTTTTCTGGTGCTTGAGAGATATTTGACACAGGTTCTGGTGGTAATGACTTGTAGAAATATCTGGTGTTCTGTGATTAGGTTCGATTGCAAAACCATGTGGCTGGAGAAAATACCAAAACTTAGGAATTCTGAGTTTGCAAGAAGAACTCTGTGGCAGAAGAGTATTTTGTGAATTGGATGATCAGGTGTTAAGGTTCATATAACCCTCTTCTTTTGGAACCAGGGTAATCACAAGCTCATGATGGTATTTCCTCTTTATTACAAAAATAATAATAATAATCCTAACTACTACTTTTTTGTGGATTTTTCTCAAGCCCGGATTAGTTAATGCTCGTCGGTATTTTCACTTTTAAAGAGTCTGAAAAACTTAAAGGAAACTCTTTATACTATCCAATGGATTTTTCTCGAGCCTGGGGAAGTTCCTGCTCACCGGTATTTTCAATTTTAAAGAGTCTAAAAAACTTAAAGGAAACTCTTTATACTATCTCGTGGATTTTTCTCGAGCTCGGGCCAGTTCCTTCTCGCCAATATTTTCAATTTTAAAGAGTCTGAAAAACTTAAAGAAGACTCTATCTGGTAGCTGTCCTCCTTATGTTTTTATCTACATGGGAACACAACCAATCTTTTTTCTTTTGCTTTTGTTAGTTATATCAGAAAAATAAAGAAAAACTCCATCTAATGACACACCTATGTACAGAAAATGAATTTATACAATTGAACTTACTGTGGTAGGCTAGCAGGAGGAGAAACCCTCTTTCTTGCCAGTTGCATTTCAGAACTCTAAAGAACATTTTTGACAAAATCCTCCTTTGATAGAGGTTTGTGATAAACCTTCAGTCGATTCCCATTTACAACAAAGGAAGTCTGATTTTCATCAATGTTCTTTATCCTTACTGAACCATTGTCATAAACTGCATCATTCTCATAGGGCCCCATCCATCTAGTAGACAATTTACCCTTAAATTTTTTTAATCTACTATCATATAGGAGGGCCCAATCCCCTGACTGAAAGGACTTATTTTTTATGTACTTGTCATGTCATTTGGTCCTTTGCTCTTGTATCAGGGTGGTTCTTTGTAGAGCATCCTTCCTTATCTCATCAAGCTCATTTAATTGTAATATCCTCTATTTTTTAGCTTCATTCAGGTCCATCCCTAATTGCATAATAGTTTTGAAGGTTTTTACCTAAAACTCTATGGAAAGTAGTAAATATTTCCCATATACCAATTCATAAGGTGTATGGCCTATTGTATTTCTCCAAGATGTCTTGTAGGCCCACAAGGCCTTGGGTAACCCATCAGCCCAGTCTTTGTGATGCAACTGAATAGTCTTAGTGAGGATGGCCTCTATCACTTTGTTGGTTGATTCCACTCGGCCATTGGCTTGGGGGTGATAGGGATAAGACTTTATGTGTTTGATATTGTATTGTTCAGTAAGATCCTTGACCAAATTTGAGGTGAATTGTGTCCCTTGGTTAGTGACTATTTCTCAAGGTACCCCGAAAAGAGTGAAAATTTCCTCAAAGAGAAAGTTTACAACATATTGTTCATTGGTTGAATACAAAGCCTTGGCTTCTAACCATTTTGTTACATAGTCTGTGCAAACTAATATGTACCTTTTTATGTTGGATATAGGATTGATAGGTCCTACAAAATATAAGGCCCATTTTTCAAAGGGTTTGATCACTACTTGGGCTTGGAGTGGCATTTCATCGACTGTTGTAGGTTTTCCCATTATTTGGCAATCATCGTAGCTGGCCACGTATTTCTTTGCATCCTTGAAGATGGTTGGCCAATAATAGCCAGACTGTAGGATTTTGTATGCTGTCCTTTTGTCAGCAAAATGGCCTCCACATGGGACATCATGGCAAGCTCTGAAGATATCCTGCATTTCATCTTCCCAGACACATCTTATGATTACCAAATCAGGTCTAGTTCGGTATAAGGTATCCTCATGCCACATATAATTGGCACTTAGCTGAATAATTCTTTGTTTTTCTCTGGATGTCATACTTTGAGGAAACTTGTCGGTTACCAAATAGTTGGCTATTTCTACATACCAAGGGGTGAAAGTAGAAATGGAAAATAAATTCTCATCCAAAAAATCATAATCTACTAGAGTACTGTCACCTGTATGAATAAGTCTAGACAAGAAATCAGAAACCAAGTTGTCTCTTCCAGGCCTATCTATGATAGTGATATTGAATTCTTATAGTAAAAACATCCATCTAGTCACTCTAGCATTTGTAACAGGTTTGTTCATTAGAAATTTGATAGCTAAGTGGTCAGTGTGCACAAAAACTTTGTATCCAATTATATAGTGTCTAAACTTGTTGATGGCATGTACTACTGATAAAAATTATTTTTCTGTGACAGTATAGTTTTCTTCAAAGAGTATATAGCATAAGGAATCTTCCCTTCCCTTTGTCCTAATATAGCTCCCAAAGAGGTATCTGAGGCATCTGTGCAAATATGGAAAGGAAGAGACCAGTTTGGACCTCTCAAAGCAGGGGCACTTGAAAGTTTTGTTTTTAAGATTTCAAAGGAGATTTGGCATTGCTCATCCCAACAGAATTCAGTATCTTTTGTTAGCAATTTGAAAAGGGGGGCAGCTAGGCTTGTAAAATTTTGAATAAACCTCTTATAGTAGCCAACATGCCCTAAGAAACTTTTGATTTCCTTTTGTGAACTAGGGATCTTGATTTGGGAAATAATGTTGATCTTGGCAGGGTCCACTCTTATTCCTGTACCAGAGATGTGGTGACCTAGAACAATTCCTTCAGTGAGCAGCATTATCGATTTTTCGTGACTGAATGAGAGGTTGGTCTATTTACACCTAACCATTACCTTCTCCAAATTATCTAATGCCTATTGGAAATCATCCCCATATACCATGAAATCATCCATGTAGACTTCCACACAATCATTGGTTAAATCGAATAAAATAGGCAAGAAAACCCTTTGAAAGGTAGTAGGGGCATTACATAACCCAAAGGGGAGAACCCTATAGGCATAGGTTCCCCAAGGATAGGTGAATGTGGTCTTATCCTGATCTTCTGGTGAAATTTTTATTTGGTTGTAACCACTAAACCCATCCAGGAAAGAAAAATACCCTTTCCTAGACAAAGTGTCTAAGACCTGATCTATGAAAGGGAAAGGGAAGTAGTCCCTATAAGTGTCTTTGTTTAATTCTCGAAAGTCCACACAAATCCTCCATTTCCCATTTTTCTTTGGTACAATAACTAATGAGGAGACCCATTTGCTATCTGATATAGGGTAAATGAAATTGGCTTGTATAAGTTTTTGGAGTTCTTATTTTACTATATCTTTCAAGGCTAGGTTCATTCTTATTTGGGGTTGTCTGAGAAATTTGATCTGATCATTAGTGTGAATATGATGCATACAGGTATATGGGTGGATCCTTTTCATGTCAGAGTAATCCCATGCAAACACATCAAATTTCCCTTGAATCATTTGTATCAACTTTTGTTGTTGATCTGTTTCTAGGCTAGCATTGATATATAAGGACTTTCCAGGACTGATTTCAACAACTTGAACAACTGATTCTTTCCCTTCCTCTACTTGTGAAACAGTGGCTACTGTAGAAGTGGAAGGGTTTCAAATTTATTGAAATTCAAGACTAAATATGTATGTGTAGTTAGGGGAAGATTGAGGATAATCGATGCATGCTGAGTCAGCCAAGAATAGACTTAAGATTTGTTCTTCAGTTTTCTCTTGTACTCCTTTCACTTGTTCAAGTTTCAACAAGGGTTGAGTGCAGTCCTCCTCCCCATAGGGATTCTCCAACCAGAGAGGAACTTTAGTGGTTGGTTGGGCGGGGGGGAAAAGGATAAGTTTTTGACTTTGAGTGCCATTTGAGATTGTCATTTCTCTAGATAGACATCTAATGAATGCATCAACAGTGGCCAACCAAGGTCGTCCAAGTACTACTGGATGTCTTGGTTTGGGAGATTTGGGATGAATTACTAAGAAATCCATAGGGTATTCCCAAGAGGCCAATGTAATTGTTATATCATCTAAACTCCCTGTTGGGGTGATGACGGATTTGTCTGCAAGCTCCAATAGAGTTTGTGTTGGTCTTAGGTGATATAGTTGTAGTGTTTTCATAGTGTTTACTGACATCACATTTATTGCTACCCCTATATTAGTCAATGTGTTAGGTAAGGAAACACTATTGATTTCTATGCTTACCACTGGGTTCCCTGGATCACTATACTTAGATGGCATTTATGTAATAAATTTGGATAACTTCCCTACCACTTGTATGACAGGAGGCTCCTTCCTGTTTCTCCCTGGATTTTTAATGAAAAGGTCCCTTACAATTTTATCATAGATAGGTATGTCTTTAATGACCTGTAGTAGTGGGATCTTTACACATATGTTCCAGAGTTCAGTCTCTAGATTATGTTCTAGAGGTTCCTCGGTTTTCTTTACGAGCAACCTTTCTGAGTAAGGAGGATTCACTTTCTGAGGTGCTTCTGCTATAAGGGAGTTGGGAGAAGGAATTTCTTGTTGTACTCAAGTGTTTCTTTCTTCATTTAAAGGATTAGTCATCTATTCTTCTCCTTGAACTGTTTGGACATCTATTTGTACTTCTTGATTTGTGTGATTATGTAGTTGTTATTCTTGGATGACCATAGTGGGATTTGTTTTGTTTACAATCCTCCCTGATCTTAATTCAATTCCATTAAATGGAGTTGGTGTTATTACATATGTAGGGAAGGTTTGTACTTCAACATTTCGTATAGGTTGTGTTGGCCTATTATTTGGGTTAGGGATAGGTTGTGTAGGAATAGGGGTAGGCTGAGGAGGGTTTTGGATGGGTGTATCTTGCATTGGTTGCTGCATATTTGGATTCATGGGTAGTGCGAGTTGTTGTTGTAACTGTGGGGGCGGAAGAAGAGTAGGGGGGTTAAATCCTAGGAGCAGTTGTGAAATATTCGAAAGGTATTGTGGATAGGTGGGAAAATTTGTTGGTTGGAAGGGAACATTCCCATATATAGGTCTTCTCAATCCTTGTTGCCAAGATTGGGTTTGTGTCGAACACTAAGGATAAGACATGGGGGGTACCCATTGTTGTTGGGGGTATTGTGTAATTGGGTCTGCAAACATGTTGGAGTTTTGTTGTCTCCATGGTCTCCTAGGGGGTAGGATGTCTCAGGTTATCCTCCTCCCTTGAACATGGCCTTGAGTCTGGGTAGAGAAGAGAATTGGTTAGTAGGATGGTCCTCTATACAGAGACTAAATATTTCAATAACATTAAGGGGGAATTTCTTTTTAGGGTGTTTCCTCCTACACTGATGACAGAAAATTGCTAACGCAACATTTTCTTCCTCTTATTTTCTTTTAATTTTCATGGTATCTAGTTGGGAATTGATGGTGTTTAGGATATCTATTTTAAAGTTTTGTAATATATTTCCCAGTTCAATTCTAGTGACACCTCCATATGTGGGTTTAATAATTATGTTGGTAGGGTCCCTTATACTTTTCCCCGTTTTAGCTTGACTGCAAGAGTATATTTTACAATACCAGAGGTTTAACACTTCAATGAAATCATCCCTCACACATTTTAGAAAGACAGTCCTAACTATAGTTGTATCTAAGGAAAATTGCTTAGTCTTTTGGTAATTGAATAAGAACCTTTCTACGTAGTCTTCTAAGCTTTCTTCTTCAGATTGTTGCATTTTGAATATATTATTCCTAGCATCCCTAGGTCTACAGTAATCTTGGTATTTCTAGAGGAAGGTCTCATTCATACCATCCCAAGACAAAATGGTGTGTTCCCTTAAGCTCATGAACCACCTTAGTGTTGAATCGTTTAGTGTAGCTGGGAAAAGTTTTAATTTTTGAGCATTATCTGTGTAGTTATAGCTTCTACACAATATGTCAAATTCAAATAAAAATGAGTCAGGGTCTTCTGTCGACATACCTCAGAAATGAGGAAGTGAAGATAATGGAATGTTCTTCATAGCAACGTCCTTAGAGATATCCAGTATGGGGAATCCAAATGTCTCTGTTTCATTAACTATGTTTCCCTCTTCTTCTGCCATATCTCCAAGCAACCTATAGGGAGGTGGTGAATTTTCTCCACTGAGTGATGATTCCACCACTAGGTTACTTGGTACCTCTATATGTTCCAAGGTTTTTTGTAGCCTTCCAAAATCAGATGCAGCCTCTTCTATTACTACCTCTGCTTCTTTTCCAGTTTCTCCTTTGAATGGGGTCGCCAGTGCTTCCTCTCTTTCTTGTTGTGTTATGTCTTCAATCTGAACAATGGCTTCATATTTAGTGCCCTTTGTTGTTGTTGCAATTGTTTCCTTCGAGCTCTCTCCTCTGAGAATTTTTCCTGCATGAATTTTCGATGAATTAGTATAAGGGGGGGGGTTTGTTGTTGTTGTTTTATTTTCTAGATTTTATGAGATTTTAGGAGCAATAAATCTACCTTTATTATCCCTATATCTACTCATAAAAGAAATTTAAATGAAATGAATGAAAAACATAGATTCCTAATTAAAAGTAGGAGGACAACTTGACTTTGGAGAACCCCGCCAAAGTGGATGCACAGGTTCTTACCTCTCATCTTACCATATTCTCTCCACCCTCAAATTGTCCTAAAATCTAATCCAATACTTCATCAAACCAATCAAAAACTCAAAATTCTACCTATTACCGTTTACAACTCCCCGACAACGGTGCCAAAATGTTGGTGTATAAATATGTTCAATGTATATCTTACACTCATTTAAATGTCGATCTGGGATTCGTAATCAAAAGAGTTGTTACACTATATGTGCCGAGAACAGGTAACCTACCTAAGTCTGTTGCATATAGGAAATAATTAATAACATAAAAACTTTGTTTCTAAGATTTCTAAATACTTCAAATATCTTTGAACTTAGAAGATAAAACTGATAATGAAACTTAAAAAAACAACCAATCAAAGAAATGTTGTTCTAAAGAAACAATTATGTTCATTTTAGGCTCATGGATTAAAGGGATGAACTTTAAGAAACTTGTCTCCTATAGAAATCAAAACAATAAATAGCAATCAATTCCAATCACTCTCGAAATCAAAACCAACTCCAGCTTCATGTAATTCAATCAAACCAGCACAAGGAGTATTCAGTATAACTAAAAGACTTTATTGCAGAGCATGAAGATGAGATATAAAGTCTTCTGGTTCCTTGATATACTAAATCTACTGTAATCATAAACTCAAGATATCAGTTCCACACTTCAAATCATTAAATGACCAACTTCAACATCTGAGAATGAAATATCTATTCGATCTAACACCTGCTTATTCACACCAATCCAAAAATGATTAACTCAATGTTGAACTCCGAAAATAAATTAAAGATTAATCACACACACACACTGTTGTAAAATATCCACACAAACACACAAAATGTATACAAGGAGGTCTACCTTAGTTGGGGCGGTGGGTCATTGCCGAACCAACAAGGAACCTCTTAAGAAAGTAACAGACTAAAGCTTTCCACTCACATTCAAGAATTGCATAATAGATCTCTTGTATTAATTCAACTGAAAACTTGAATCAATAGTTCCTCGCTGCATACATGGAAACGATATGTATCGTCTGACTCTGAGAGAATACTTTGTTACAATCCTCCCTATTCATATCACCTATACAACATTCCTTATATAAGGTAAGTTGATACTAGTAATAGCTATAGATAAGCATTAAATAGTTTGATAAATTTTACAATTAAGATTTACATCGAATTTTTAGGAATCGACTCCATCCTTATGACACAAAGTGAATGAGCGATGGAGTCTCTTGTAACTTGAAAACTAATTTGGGTGCTTCTATTCAATTGTCTTCTCGAAATCTTCACCATCATTCGGTTCCAACTAGTGCATTCTGGAAATAGAGGTTCTGGTACCGGATTGCACACAGTCGTGAGTCTGGTACCGGAATCGATGCAAAGTAGGTAATACCGGAATAGTGCACAACTTGGTACCGGAATGGATTTGGTACCGAATCAAAACTGCTTTGGGTACCAGAATGGATTTGGTACCAGATTGCACGATGTCTGGTAGTTCCGGATAGACTGCTCTTAAATCAAACCATTAGGACTACACAAAATAAAACACTTTAATCGAATTATTTTAATAAAGTTAAACAAACATGCTTTAAATCATCAATTACCTCTTGTGAACATGAACACAGCTATTAGGTATGTGTTTTGGGAGGGAATAGTCCAGTATAGGCTTATAAAATAGGAAATAAGGGCTTATATACAGGGTAAGATAGGGCATTATCTATGTCAAAATAGGGACTCAACAATATTCCATAGACATGATTGTCATAATCATATCATAAGTGGGAAAGATCACGTGAAACAGATCAGGAGATGTATCATAGAGAGACGAAGGAGAAGGAGTTTTGGATTGAATAGCTTGACAAGTTGATTGTACTAGACTTAAAGGCATTCGGTCACCGTAACGGAGACAATCTCCAGAGCTAGGAACTATCCATGGGTCATAATACTTAGGGGTTTCACTAATAGAGGTTGATATCATGTTAATCGAGGTGAAAAAAGGAGGAGGAATACCGGGTGGTGGAATAGGAAATGTACCCATTAACATTGAATCTTTTAAAAGACCCATGCTGACATTCTCATAATCGGGAGGTGTTTTCTAAATGAAAGGCACGTTGCTAGTACGTGAATCAGATATAAAGAAAGCCAGTTGATTGACGATAATGAATTTTCCTTGGTGCAAGAAACGTAACACACAAAAAAGAGTAGAAAGAATTGCGTGCATGGAATCAATCAAGCTATGGCCAAGTAGAAGGTTGTAATCAAGAGGTGCATCAAAGACCTCAACCTCGGCATTAACCACTTTACCTTCTAACATAATAGACAATGAAGCAAAAACACCATAAGGTTTGAACCCTCTACCATTAAAAGCCTTAAGAGTATTGTGTGACTCAGTAAGGGAAGGAGATCCAATGGCTTTCCAACAAGTAATAGACATAATGCAAGTCGAGGTTCCTTCGTCAATAACAGTTCAACAAATATTCTTATTTTCCACAACAACTTGTATCTGAAACACTAATTGAGGAGGAAGCCTTGGAATATGATCTTCCAAGTCAAAGATTATCAAATTTGTATCGGTAGAATCAATTCCACCAATAGCCTTTAACAATGCCTTCCTTTGAGTAGGAAAACTTTGAAGGACTTCGAGGGCCAACATCACATAAGGTTCTTGCGCAAGGTCTTCTACAATATTGTAGTTTTGGGTAGCACGTGTGTGAGGATTAAATGAGTAATTTTGAACAACGCCCTTGGGAGGAGGACAAAGAACTGTATCTAGGCTCAGTCGTTCAAGATGAAGAGGACTATATGGAGGTGAAGTTGGTGGAGGAAGTTGAACCAATGGAGGTGGTGAATCATCAACTTTCTCTTTCGAAGGAGAATAATATTTAGCTCGAGTTGTGACTGCAACTTCATTCTTCTTGGAGTCACCAGTACACATAAGTACATAAGACATGGTAGAGGGCGAAGGTTGGTCATGAATGACCAATTGGGCCTGCTGCTGAGAAGGAAACAATTGTGACAAGACGACGGGTGTAGCAGGTGTCCCCATTCCGTGCAGGAACTTAGTAACCTCAAAAAGTCGTGGGAAATATTTTGTTTAATTATCCTCACCACACATAAGGAAAGAATAATGATATTTACTCTTTTCTTTATCATAAACAATATGGGTTTTGGGTTTCTTAGATTGATGATTATTAATTGTGTCATCCTTACCTTTACCCTTCCCTTTCTTTTTATTTTGATTTTTATCAATAGGTGTATATTGAACTGAATTAACTTCAGAGGTTTTACTGGGAGAAGGAGTCAGATTAGGAGTATTTTGTACATTAGAGGTATTATACTTGGGATTGGAATGACTGGTGTGTTTAGACTGAGTCTCAACATGAAAAGTGCCAATCACTCCATCAACATCATGTGAAGCTACTGGAGGTGTTGGGGTAGGATTCGTAGATGGATGAGGAGCATCAGGGATCAAGTCATATAGTGTGTCCGTTTGTGAATAAATGAGATCCATATATTGAGCACGGCTAATCGCCTGCTCTTCAGTGATGAAACCGTCCATGGAAACATCACGGGCTATAGGACCAATGAGCGATTTGGTAAACCACTCGGCCAATAGTTGATCAGGAAGGGGAACCTTGATTAAGCATCTTCTCCTCATCCACTCATTAATATGATGGGAAATGTGAGTAGAAGAGGATTGTTTAAATGAACTCAAAATTTCAGTTCATGTCTCATATCATATTGGCAATTGGTAATGCATTAAGAACGTCATGGCTAAGATATTGAAATCATTAAAGAATCTCCATGGTAACTCAATATACCATTTGGTTGTTGAAACCATAAGAGTTCGTTGGAAAAGACGTAATCTTATATAGCCATCCATCAATGAGTTAGATGAACACCAAAGATGGAATGTCATAACATGATTATTTGTGTCTTCCCCCGATCGACCGTCAAACTTAGGAATGTATGATGGTAATTTAGAAGGTATGATGGGCCAATAAGGAGAATGCAAAATAGGATCATTCAAAATCCTAGATAAATTTGGTAAATCCGAAGTAGCAAGAAATGGAATCTGCCTATTCACTTGAGGAAACTGGTAGTTTTGAGGAGGTAGTCCCGTAGGTATACCGGTAGGACCATAAGCAGTTCGTAGATATTTAGCAAGTCCTATCAAATTCGGTGGTGGAGGATTTTGAGTCGAATATCCTATAGGGGTTGGTTGATTAGGTAAGATTCCTTGGAAAGGAGCATTAGACTGAAAATTTTGGCCCCAAGTAGGATTCATAGAACCTGGATATGGTTTCCCGAGATTAGGGGGTACAAAAGAATTAACTTGCGGATGTTTCCCCCAGATGGTTTTTGATTCCCTTGAAAAGGAATATTCCAAGTTTGATATTGTAATCTAGATATTTTTCCATAAACTGGGTTATGGCCTCCAACTTGAGGTTGCCCCCCAAATTGATGTTTCCCTCCAACAGGAATTTGAAAACTAGGAGTGACGGTATGACTTGTGCCTCCAACTTGATTGGAGCTACTAGGGATAGGATGATTAGTTTCTCCAGGAGAAGGTGGAGGAGGAATGTGAGGCCCTCCAGAGAGAACCTAGGTAGGCGTAGGAACAAAATGACTAGCAGCGTTATACCCAGAAGGAATAAAAATACTATACCCTCCGGATGGATTCTGGGAAGGATTAGCAATGGAAATATTCAAAGCATTATACCTAGGGGGAAGTGACGGATTTAATCTAAGAGAAAGCAGTGTTCCAATAGGAGCTTGAGTGATAACCGTATTTCTGGCAGAAACAGGCGTAGCTTGTGAGACCATGGTAGAGTTAGCGAGATGGAGAGGAAGAATCGAGTGATAACCAACCAACAATTCGTCTGAAACTGTGACAACATTATTGATCGTGCTAGTAAAATGATCTAAAGGTATTGTGTAAATAGTGGAAGTCAAAGATGTATGTGATTCCATAGGTTTATTAGAAGTTTTCGGGCGTAAATGAATCATTCCTAGTTTTTCAAAAATATATTGCCCCGAAGAAGTTCTCCAAAGAGAATGACTAGGACTAGGAGAGCTAGGATCAAAATTTCCAGCAGTGTGAACTGGAGTTCTAAATGAATCACTTTGAAAAAATGGATCGTCTACACTAGAATCTGAGTGAGGTCTAGTAGTTATTCCAATATACTCTTTAGAAACAACGTCTCCTGATGAATTTATCTAGAGAAAATGTGAATCTTGTACAACACTCAATAACGAATTTACGGGAAGTATTGACTCCTCCAATGGAGTAGAACTTCCAATCTCAGAGGCTATGTTGTTATTGAATTCTCCTTCAAGAGAACCCTCTAGTGAGTTAGGAAGCAAAGGAACGTAATCTTCCAAATCTTTCGGAGGTATCCCTTACATCCTACATGAATGACGAGGGTCGATGTTGGCTGCACCAAATATAGAACGAAACAAATCTATGGCCAACTAGAGAAACAAGCATCACTCACTAATAAAATCTATAAATCAAGCACGCAAACAAACCTTCTTATTTTGAAGTCACTAGTTGGTGATGAAATCCAACATCGTGAAATAAAGACAAGAAGGGGTTGGGATAAAGTGTGTGAAAAAATTACGTTGACGACCTACTTAACGGACTTACACCCTGGTGAAAGCTCCCACAAATAATCATGGGTATACCCTCAAAGGAGTCTGAGTGAGTTTGGCCAACATTGATTCCAGGTACAGTGAAGACTTGCCCCTCCAAAGTCACCTCGTGTAAAGACCCTACAAAAATAGGCTACTAAGGTTATCAATTATGACAATGATGCCTGAGGAAATAGTCGAGAGTTCGATCCACATGCAAAGGAAGGGTATATAAGCCCAAAATAAACTCGAGAAGGTCCCCACAGGATTTTCTTCTCAAGTGACCCCCAATAATATGCGCAATCTCTACACTAATACTAACAAAGCAGGGTGAGTAACTCTTCCATTCCTAATGTGACCTCATGATTGACCCTTTTGTTAGAAGGGCTTCCCAGGACAAAATGTAGCAAGTGGATTTGAACTCTCCCTATCACAAGATACTATTATGTGTTTTGATTCTTTGGAGGGTGTGTCGTACAACCTATTCCAAAGAGTTATCCTAGCTAATGTTGGTGTAGAGAAGTTCTAGAAAATAAAAGTAGCTAATAAATTTTAAAATTGCGTTGTATTTTAAATGTTGTTTCTTACTCAAAAGGGAAACGGAAATGAAACTGGTGATGTATTTGACCTTGACCCAGTAAAATGAAAGAAGAGATGATTATGAAATATTTTAATTCGATGAACTCTAATTACATTAGGGAGAAGGTGTCTCTTTTTGGAATACAAAAGCTATGAAACACAATTTTTGAATTTTTGAATGAAAAAGATTCCAAATAATCAAAAACTACAAAAATTTCCAATTTCTCTCTTTTACAAATATTTGAATGTAACAATTTTCTTTTAAAGATTACTAAAAGAAGAAATACTTCAGTTTTTTCTTTCTCAAATCTGATCAGAGATGTAATGAAGAAAAGAAAGCATAATCCAAGAAAACTAGCACATTCTCACCACTATTCCCAAATCAAACTCACAATCTAGACAAAAGTGAAATGATAATAAAAACTTTTGTCAAATACAAACAAAAATTGTCTCTCAATCAATTAACAATCAAAAAAGTAAAAACAATCCAAAACTCCAAATAAATCAAGGATTCTTTGTCAAACAAGCACTCAGGACCAAGATCTAGAGATTACACCCTTGTGACAAAAAATCAAAAGAAAAACTTGCAAATTTTACAAAGAAAACTTTCAATCTCTGAAAATCAATCAAAATTAGGCTTCAAAGTTATAAATCAATCATTCACTAGTGTCAGAAGTTCACCCCAGAAAGTAGAAGAAAAACTAGGTAGAGAAAAGAAAAAGGCTATCACCCAACAATTCCTACAAGAATCGTCGCAGGTTGTAGTGGAGCATAGTGCGATGATCTAGGGTCATCGCATGCTCCCAATAAGGTAAAGTACGACGTCGTTGCACTTGTCTGCACCAGTAGAGTGCGACGTCAGAGGATCCTCGCAAGATGTCAATAGGGTACAATGCAACGATCTATGAAAATAAAGGAAAATGGGAAGAAAGACAAAAATTCTCACTGAACCTTCAGACCCAGGGAGTCAAGATGGATCAACCACAGACTCAGAGAATGAAATTAACCAAAAGAAGGTAGGCTAAAAGCAAATCAGAGGTAAAAACTAAAAAAAGAATTTGTATCCCCGGTATGGTCGCCAATTTTGTTATCAGACTAATCGGTAAGTGCGGACACAAACAGATCTCCCTAACTTCCACAAAAAACTAGAACAAAACAAGACAGAATACATACTTCGCCTTAAACTTCATTGTCATATAAACTAGTTTAGTGAGGTACAAGTGACATACCTTTTAAACAACGCTTGATCCTCGCTAGTGTGGTCCTTGTAGTTCCTTCCTTGAGTTTGTAGAATGGTAAGCATGTCTAAGAATCACAAACCAACAAAGAGGGAAAACTAATATAT
>JZKD02S2053617.1:208113-240763 GCA_000966675.3 Picea glauca | reverse complement strand
TAGTGAAATCTATGTATAAGATCAAGGAATTATACAATAGAAGTTGAGATGCTTTTATATGGAAGAAATGTATTGTTGTATTAAATTAAATGGAAAGTGGAGAATACAACCCATGCCTTGATGTTGCAAGGTCCTCTTTCAATGGCTATTTGCTTCAACACACACACCTTTTCTCCAATGCCTTGAATGAAGAAGATACACAATCTGACTTGGAGAACTAAAGCAAAGCTCTCAAGCATAATCTGAAGTAGAACTCTCCATGCAAATATTAACCTATTCAACCTTAGCCTTTTCCAGGAGAGATCCCTCTTTATATAGTGTGAAAGAGATATGGATGAGGGTGTTAGGATGATCCCACTAAATCAGAGAACTGAGTAAGATCCGAACCGATCGGAGGCAACCTCGTCTTCTAGAATATGTCCTTCTAGAACATTCGTGAATTTTGACTTTTCCTATGCTTTAAGCATCGTCACACCCTATGCACGAGAAACATGCGATGGCATTGCAATCCATTTTTAGGGTAGAGTGAAACAATTAGGCATTTTTGCACCCCATGCATATAGTAGGGTGCAACAATCTTGTTATGGTTTTTTAAAGAGGAAAGGAAACCACTTTTCTCATGGAGAATGTCTCTTTTAATATTTTCAAGGAAGATGAAAACATGTTGTCAATTGATCACTGAGGTGACCAAAATAATGTTTAACAGGGGTCACGAGGAAAGGAGTTGGATTGAAAGACCATAGAATGGGAGGATTCAACACCATCAAAGTGGGACAGTTGTTTCGAGGAGGAAGGGTCCTGGGAGTTGTTGAACAACTAGTTGACAACAAATTTGAGGGTGTCAAATTCGCCCATGAATTTGGCATACATGGAATCAAATTTTTATTGGAATTGGTCTTGGAATTGTGCAAATTTGGAATTTATGGAAGCAATATCAGAAGTCATGCATTGGATGTTCCCTTTGTTCTAGTTGATGGAAGCTTGCAGGTCTTAGTTGTGAGTGTTGGCCATTTGGATAGGAGGGGTGCCTGTAAGGGGAAATGGGTGGGTGGGACCACATAAAAGAAATACTTATAAGTGATTGGTACCATGGTGATCAAGGAAAAAATGGGAATGCAATGGTATAGGTTGAAAATAAATATATCAGAAAGGGGTTAGATTCCACTTAAAAAAAAGGCTCAAAAATGAGAGGTACCACTATGGTCAGATCGAGGAGGAAAGGAGGAAAGGTTGCACGATAGTAGATCTTGTCTATTCCTTTTCTGTTTTTTTTATGTCCCAAGGATTAGGGTTTTCAGGGTTCCTACAGAAAAGGGTTTTCCCTTTTCTATAGCTCTCGAATATACGTGTAGGGTCGAACAATAGTACTCGATCCAATATCTTAGGGAACCAACTAAGGAGGCTAGACCGTATCCTTAACCATACTTCCCAATTACCCTAGTACTAGAGAGTATATTCCCGATTTTTGTTCTTGGCGGCACTATAACAATCAAGTGGTGGATTGGTTGATCTATAGCAGGGTTCAGGATGCCTAGGCAAGTCTTTATACAAGTGTTGTCTAATGCACTACCACTTGAAAGGGTACCAATAGGGGTTACAAGGGTGTCCAACAATGTGTTCTTAAAAACCTCTTGTATTTCCTATGTGTATTCTTCCTCGACCACGATGATCCAAGTGGATATCGATGACCACCCACCTTTTCCAAATGGCTCAAAACAGTTTTCTGGCAATTTTGACAATTTACTATTTTTAGCAGGTTTTAACTTCTGGGGTCGTTTTGAGGGTCCAAATGAAGGTTTTTAGAGATTTAAGTTCTCAATGATATCCTAAGGCATGACTGAGCCCCCAAAATGAATCTCCTTGATGATACCTTTCCAACGAGCTATCACATACCTAAAACGGAGATCGTATGCAAAAGTTACGACCCCAGGAAGTTGATGTACTCACTTACCCAAACGGGGCCCACATGACTTTTGGCGCTTCATCTCGTAGGGTTAAGTTTTTGGATGTATAGGGTTTTTGGAATTCCTACTTATTATAAAAATTCCTTCAAAGCCTCATTGTAATCATCTTCTTGCGAATGCGAGTAGCCGTCGCATCTCTTCTCAGAGATAAGCTAAGCTGTCACCGTTCTAGCGAGTCTTTCACTCTGTATTTTTACAATCTCTGTACATTTATTTCATTAATATAAATCGTGTATTACTGTATATCTATGTTTATGGTTGCATCTCTGATACATTTATGTTATATTATTGAATATCTGCGATATCTCTATGCATTTCTTTATTATATCTCCGATCTCATTTCGTGCCGAAAATAATCTGGATCACGTGAATTTATGTGTTGAATGACATATCACTATAGTTTAAAGACATCGGAACACGTCTCTACCCTGGAAAAAAATTACCCACAATTGTTTCCGAGGAAAGTTCTCTCATACCACTTGTTATGCACCTGGTTATGTTATATTGAGCAGAAACATGAATATCACATAAATTACCAACGAAACAACATAATATAGAGAATAGCACACCAAAATGATACCTTTATTGAAACGGGAGAAATTTTCACTTTCCTCTTCAAGGGGGAAACCTCCAGCAGATAGTGCTCTATTACAATAATTCTCAAGACAAAAACTTATCATGCCTCCTACTCTTATTTATACTAATTCTATCTTCTAAAGAACATTCTAGAGGAAGATATTTCTATAAGTGAAAGCTTCTATTAGGTCTTCTTACATTGACTTGTCCGCATTTATTAAATAGGCCTTATAAACTAATGTCAACCTTTATTACATGGAAAATATATTATTCTACCTACGTGAGGGGTTAGGGAGGTTAGGTCCCTAACATTGCCCATCCCTAAGGGAAATTAACTGATATTTTTCAATATAGGGCCAGAAAGCATGAATACTATAAGATAAGTTTAGATAAGATCATTGTGAAATATTTGTAAGTTTTTGAAATGTGATCTTGTGGCATTGTTTAATGAACATGGAATTCACCAACACCCTACTAAGAGAAATAGGTGTATTTGCATGGACTAGTGCACATATAATCCATTTAAAGACAATTAGATTGGTGTATGGTTGGCGGTTTTTGAAAAGCCTCCCTGTAATTATTGGGAGGTGCCACTATATTTTCTACAAAAAATTATGGATCAAGTTTGTTTTAAGTCTCCATTGTAACACCCCATTTTTAACCCCTTGAATTAAATTGTAATTAATTATGCTCAGCAATGATTTGATCTCAATGTGGAGATAATATTGCCATGTTATGGCTTGTAAAAAATGTAAATGTATTATTATTTAATAAGTAAAATACAAACAATTGATTGATGGATGGAGCTCAATTACTAGCCATGATACCACGAGTGAGAACTGGTGAGGAGATTGGGAATTACTTGTTTACCCATATTGTTAACCTTTACCTAAAAGAGCCTTAGTGCCTAAATCTATTTGAGTATATTATGTCCCTTTTTCCTTATTCTAAGAAATCAATTAAGGAGAAAAGGCCCAGTGGTTGAGGATTTAATACCCACCTTCATGAACTTAAAAAGTACCTCCTCATTTTTTGGGGTATGGTCTCAAATGCTTCTGGTAGAAGAAAGAAAAGAGAATATTTTTTAGAGGAAAATAGGAATCTTACCCAGGGAACTTGCAGTCGGACTGGAGCAAAGAATACCCATACCCAATCTTGAGCAGAGAAGGTCGTGAATTAATGCATGTTAGGATAGATAGAACTAGAACAAAAAGGGGAGATCGTTGAAGTATTGTAGAGGAAGAGAAGGGACTCCCTTGTAAAATTATAGCCACATGGAAGGCATTTGAAATATTCATGGTGGCCCTAGAATTAGTGGGTAGAGGGAATTCTCATTGTAGATGGTAAGTGAAGGAGAGTGGCCTTTACAATTAACCCAGAAATTTTTGATAGAAAACTCGAATTCCCCTAGTGATATCATGGCTTGGCATAGGGGTGGACTACTGTAGAAATTTTAAGTGCAGTAAATCCTATGGTTGGGTGGAAAATAACTCACGCTCAGTTAGAAGTTCTAGCCAATATTATCTGAACAAATAATTTCACATTGATCTCAATTGTTTGATGTATGTTCACCATTTAATGTCTTATTGACTGTGTAATTTACAAATTTATTGAAGGTATGAATAAAAGTCAAGATTGATTTGGAAGGAATGTGCGTGTGTATGCTACCCTATGCAATTGTTTGTTCTTTTACTAGTTATTGTCTCTTGTGATGTATGATGAATGAATCCATTGCTTGATTCTATAATTTGTAGTCTAATCATTTGTTATAAACCTCATGTTTTTTAACCAGTGAGAACATGTTATAAAGATAACTTGGCCAGATATCATAAGACTCTAAGAAATGAGTAAGGGGATGCATGGATTTATTCCCCCTTATGCCTTAAATTTAATAATTGGTCCTTTTTCCCTATGAAATCTGGAACTGTGGGAATTCTCGATCTATATGTATGCGAACTAAGTGTTATGCCTCTGAAAGGTATTTTTTTTCTTTTATAGGTTCATGTCATGGGAACCCTAGTGCATGCTGAAGGGTTGAAATCCCTTAAGCTTCGTGGTTCCCTTTTCGTGCTCGGCTTTATGTGTTCAATCCCTTTTTCCTTTATGAGTACCTGAGTGGAACTAGGAGGAGAAACCCCAAAACCCCAACGATTCGCCCATCAAATTCCAATCCAACCATGTCGGCTGTACTTTGGAATCGCTCGCTCCATCTTTTAATGATGGTAATAGAAAAGAGAGGGAGCATAAACAGACATAACAGTATACGGTTCTATCAAAAAAAAATCATTCATAAAATTAATGATTAATAAAATAATAATAACTCATAAAATTAATGAACAAAGATTTGAAATAATTTACATAATATCATAAGTAATTTTTTATTATAACTTTTATTGTATGAGAAATAATTTTATGCCTTTCTTTCTCTGATAAGTTGAAGGGCTGGGCTTTTGAAAAAAAAATGACGATTTCAATTTTGAGATTAATATTCCAGTCAGTACAGGTACTTCAACAAAAGCAAAAGTTTCAATAATTGAAAATTCACACATCTTTTCATAAATATAGAAATATATATTTTAATAAATATAAAAAAATGAAGGCCAATGGTTTCTCTTGCTATGAAGTAAGGTAGTGATTCTTTAATCCTTCCTTGTGCTTTGAGCAATGGATCATCCACACCTCTTTTCATAAATATAGAAAGATGAAGGCCATTCGTGGACCAACATTTATGAAAAACTTAATTAAGCTTTCGACTGAAGCAGATAAAGCATCCTCCACGACGGAAGGTTAAAAATTTTAATGTCTCACCACATGATATTTTATCCAGCGAGTTTAACTTTAAAATGGCATGGTTTAACTTTAATTTGGCATGATATTCTAATAAAATAAAGAAAGTTTAAACTTAAAGTAGAATGATATTTTATGTTTAAATAATTTTCAATATTTTAATTTTATGTTTATCATTTTATATATGATTGTTATTGTCATGAGATGTTTTAGAGTTAAGTATGGAAGAAATTTTCATGTAATATAAAGTATTAAAATAATAATAAAAAATAAAATATGAATAAATCATGGAAGAAATCATTTTGCAGAATAAAAATATTATTAAAAAAAAATGTCAAATCAATATATATATATATATATATATATATATATATATATAATCTCTAGAGGTACATACCTTTAACGATACCTAGGATTGGTGTTATTGCAAGATGGTCCAGAGTCAAATGATATCTCCTAAACCCGACATGACCTTTAGCTCTTTTACTATCACTTACTTGCAATAAAAACCATCCTAGGTATCAAGCGCCCTCTTTTTGAGAGTGCAAAACTTTTGTAAAGCCTAAAGGTTTGCACCTCTAGAGATTATATGTGTGTGTGTGTGTGTGTGTGTGTGTACTTTGAATGAATAACAACCATCCTAGGTATCAAGCGTCCTCTTTTTTAGAGTGCAAAATTTCAGTAAAGATTAAAGGTTTGCACCTCTAGAGATTTGATCCCTATCTTTTTTTTTTGTAGGTTAGTGTAGAAATCTATATTACTTTTAGAAAATATGATACAAAATGAGGTTCTTGGTCTGCCTATAAGGAAACTAGACCAAGGGACCCTTGCTGCTGGTTTTGATAATCACTTTGGAGGCATTTGGTCTGCCAAAATTTGGAAACCAAACTAGACCTCCCTTATCAAGTCTGCGATGCAAAGTCACAAAAGAGCTAACTAAAAGCTTCATTAAAACCAAATTCTACTACAAAACTTAACTAGCCTTCTACAGCCTGGGCATAACTTCCATTAAAACTAACAAAGTTCATTGACCGGAAACTAAGAGTCGTTATAGCACCTGGGGGTGATCCTTCCCCCCACACTCTTGGCCTTTGTTTTCCTCCTTTAGGGGGACTGTTCTGGTTTTCCTGATCTAGGTTGGTGCTCCTTGTCCATCCGCAGACGTAATGTCCATATGGTGGACATATCTCAGGTAAAGGTGGAACTGTACAACCAACCACTTATTCTTTTTTTTTGGTCATTTTCCACCTCCACCAATAGCTTGATAATAATTTCCAGACCACTAAGTCGACGTTGGATCTCATCTAACATTGTTTTAATCTCTCGATGGTATTCCTGTCTCCCCTCCTCCTGCTCGGATTTTACTTTTCCAATCAACATCTTGATGAACCATGCAGTCTCTATCGTTTTATGGTAGAGGGTATCCCTGGGACGCGTAGCCCCCAGGTCTATCACCCAATCTGTTTCCTGCGCCATCTCTCCCCATTCTTTGTCACTTCGCTCCTCCTTAATTTCCTCTTCCCACTTGTTGAATGTTGCCTTCCCCTTCAGCGAGACCAGTGTATGAAAGGTGCTCTCTGATTCTCTCGTAGCCTGTTCAATCCTAGTCAAGCACCTCGATCTTTCTAGGATCTCCTTCCCTAGGGGGCTTCTCTTTCTCTGCCTGTGCTTTAGGTGCACCATGTTTCATTGTCTCCTTGAGACCCTACGCTGGAAATTCTTCTTATTCCGCACTTCACTCCTCTCCTTACCTACTCTACTCTTGAGGCTGTAATGACCCTTACTCGTTAACACCTTCTGGCTACACTCTTTTATGATGGCCTTCTTCTTATAACATTCCCTCATCTACGGGCATGTACCTCCTACCAATTTTTTCCCGAGGTGGTGAGCTCACCCTTCATTATTTCCTGGTAAGGCTAAATTGCCCATGATGTTACGATCCGTTCCCTGGTCCTTTATTTTTCCCTTACTCGTGTTGGATCTGGCCGATCTTATCCTCATACTTGTCCTGGGGGTTGGTGATCCTTCCCTAGTTATCACCATCTCCTCATCCCTTAATTCATTATGAAAATACGACCTACTGCTTGGCCGTTCTATCTTGCTTTCACCTCTAACCTTCCTGATGTCTCATACTACCTTCCGTTCACCCACCTGCCGCTTGTCGTGCTACCACATGATAATTGGTGACCAGGTGTTGTAAAAATCATATTCTCCTTGGGTCCCATGTCATTTCGAGAAACCTCGTGTCATCCTCGATGTGACCCTCGTCTCTAAATATGCCATCGTGATCTCGTGCCACCAGGTGGATGCAGTTCATTCTAAGTTTCCCCCTGGGGATTCTAGCCTAGGCCTCATTTATTTCTTGTCCCTCCATGTTAACCCCCTCATTGGCTATCCTGTCTGCTAGCATATTCTTCGTCCTGCGAATCCATCAAAACTCTATCGTTTTTAGGATTCGTAGATGCTCCTTGATTTTTTGAAGGGACTGCACTAGACGCCAATGTATTTGCACCTTGCCCACCTTGGTTCTATACTGGAGTTTCTTCGCAGTGTTGATAACTAGAGTCGAATCTCCTTCCACAACAGAGTTTGTCATACCTTCTTTGCAAAGAATATCTAGGCCTAGTTCCAGAGCTCCAGACTACGTTGCATTATTTGTTGAATTGCCTATGCTCCCAACATACAAGTGAACGATTGTTCCTCCACTATCTCTTATTACTCCACTAGCTCCTTCCACCCCCGGATTTCCTTTCGTAGCCTCGTCAAAATTCAGCTTGAGGAAACCTGTCAGAGGAATTGCCTAGGTACCGAATCATGTCTGTATCTACGGATCTCGGGCCACATGTATGCTATAGCTCCATTCTTTCAAATAAAACAGTTCCAAAATTCAGGAGTCTTGACCTCTGTTTTGATTTTTTGCATTGTTAAGGTTAAGGTTCTGCATTGTTTCTCTTATTTGAGTTACAATAGTGTCCTTTATCCGATCTGTGGGTTGGCTTTCATTCTTGAAAATTCACATGTTCTATTCCTTCCAAATCACCCATATAACCATCCCCGCCGTTAGACCCTAGCAAAGGTTCACCACCTCATTTTTGTTGTACCTTTCTTTCCATTATTTGATTGTCGCTCTGATATCCCCCCTGATCTGATTTGATTGGTGGTAAATACAGGTCATCCAGTCCTAGAATTCGACTGTATAGATGCATTCGTCGAGGAGATGATCTATCGACTCTTCCTTGACCTCACATAGGTGATACCATGAGGGGCCTGTGAAATCTCTTTTTGTTAGGTTCTCCCAGGTCAGTATCCTCTTGTGTAGGACTAGCCATTCGAACATTTTGATCTTTGGCCATTGGAGGCCCTTCCACATCTTCTCCCAATGTGGCTCTGGGTTTTCTTGGTCCTGGCCTACTATGTAATACCGAGCCTCTTTTAGGTTGAATTTGCCTCCATTTTTCCTTCCCCACCTCAATTGGTCCTCTTCTTCCGAGACCCCCATTTTCCTTTTCCCCAATTCCTCCTCAACCTCTTTCGTCACCGTGTCGACCTGAACGTGATTCTCTGGGTTAAGTTTGTCCCAAATCCTCCACCTAGCGTTCCCCTCCCTTTGCTTCCAGTACTGATGGACTTTTGTTTTTCCTTGCCTAATCATCTCATGTTTGAGCTCCTCCCTGTCATGATTTTCCATTCTGGGTTCCTGTTGCCATACATCCTCCCAGAACCTCATTGTTCTCCCATTCTTGACTTCCCAAAAGTAGTGACTCTGTATCCAATTTTTATTTCTCGAGGATAGATTCTAGATGGTTGACCCTTCCCTTGTGCCCATGAACCTGATCCACTCATGGTTGTTGACTTCTAGGGAATATTTAGCTTTCCACAAATTTACCCATGGTGTCGAGGTTTCCTTTACCCATCTCCACCACAACTTTTCCTCGTATGCCTCCTTGGTTACCTGTGGGTCTTGTAACCTGAGGCCCCCTTTGTTCTTCGGTCTACACACCTTGTCCCATGCCACCAAGGCCCATTTATTTTTGTCTTCGGCTCCTCTCCATAAGAAATCTCTTTGAATGGCTCTGATTTTTTGTAGGATGCCTTTCGGGGCTGGAAACACCGACATAAGATACGTCGGGATTGATTGTAGGACCGCTTTAGTAAGGATTAGTTGTTTGACAATATTTAGAGCTCTGTACATCCAATTCTTAACCCTCTCCTGCAACTTGTTGATAACTCCTTCCCACATTGCATTCCTACATGCCCTATCCATCAGGGGTACTCCCAAATATTTCATTAGGAGTGTTTTACGCTCAAATCCCAAAATTGTGGCCAGGTTCCTTTGGATTGCAGGATTTGTATTGAAAAAATATATCATGGATTTGGAGTGATTTATTTCAGCCCCCGAGGCCTCTCCGAAATCCTCTAAGATTCTTTTATATGCCTTTGCTTCCTTTACCATGGGGGTTTCATGGAGCAGGGTGTCATCCACGAATTGTTGGTGTGTTGAGGTCGGGAAATCTTCGAACAATTTTAGGAATTTTATTTCTCCCATGGTCGTTGTGTTTTGTATACTCATGCTCAACCCTTCCATCATTAGAATGAACATGAAGGGGGATACCGGATCCCCTTTTCTAATGCCTCTCGTTGGATAGAAAGGATTGGTTGGGGTTCCATTGACTAACAATGAGAAGCTTGCTGTAGAAACTAGGTTGATGATCCATTTAATCCAATGCTGGTCGAACCCAAAATTTTCCATCGTGTTCGCCATATAGTGCCAACTTATTTTGTCATAAGCCTTCACCAAGTCCAATTGGATTAACATCCCTGCTTTCCTTTTAATTTTTAGGGTGTGTATTATTTCATGGGCTTGTATGATATTATCCAAGATCTATCACCCTTCCACAAAGCCCATCTGTTCTTGTGATATCATGTTGGAAGGAGTGGTTTCAATCTATTAGCTATTGCTTTGGAAATTATCTTATACACCACATTGCACAAGGCTATCGGCCTATCTTTCTTCGTTTTCTTTTGGGATCAGAGTGATCATTGTGGAATTCAGTGCCTTCAAGATGGAGGTTGAGCGTTTGGAATCCTCCATTATACTATAAATCTCATGCTTAACCACATCCCAAAAATCTTTGAAAAATTCCACAATGAAGTCACCTGGGCCTGGGGCCTTTCCATTAGGCATCTCCTGGACCACTTGGTTGACTTATTCCTTTGCTATGGGTATGCACAAGTTGACATTATGTTCCTCTGTGACCAACTTGGGGATGTGCCTAACTATCCTCTGGATGGAAGCGGTCCTATCTCGATTCGGTTCTTTGGCTATCCCCTGGAAGTGTTTGATTAGTGTGTTTTCAATGTCATTGTGGGACTCTCTCTCTATCCCATCCTGATCCCAGATCTTCAAAATTTTATTATGATATCTTCTCGCTATAGTTGTTCTATGGAAGAACTTGGCATTCCTCTCCCCTTCCTGATGCCACCTGATTCTGGATTTTTTTTCACCCCAGGGTCTCTTCTTTCTTACATCTTGTTTCCCAATCCTGGAGTAATTGGGTTTCTTTTTTTTTCTTTCCTCAGTATACCCCTCTTGGATGCATTGTTCTTGCATCTCTCCCATTCTGTCCTCGGTCATTTTTTTCTCCTGGTCAGTGTTCCAAAAAACTTCTCTATTCCAGTCCTTAAGTCTTTGCTTTATGTACTTGATTTTTTTGTGTAGTCTGAACATCTTTGTCCCTTGTTCTGGGAGTTCCTCTTGCAACCATGTTTTGATGTTCTCCTGGAAGGTTGGGCGTTCGATCCGTAATTTCTCAAATCTGAAGGGCTTGTTCTTTAGTGTTGTCTAAAAATTTGCCTCCCATTGCATTGGCCAGTGATAAAATCCCCCGAGGGTAGGATACTGCAATCCAACTCTAAACCCTGGATAATGATGGATTCTGAGATTAGGAATATGTCTAGCCTCATGGCCACCTGGTAGTGTGATAGTATTTTTTTATTCCATGTAAACTGGCCATTGCTAGTCCTGATGTCCACTAGCTCCATTATTTCTATGAAGGCTATGAATTCTTCTGCATCTCTGTCCAATCTTTGATTGCCCCCTTTTTTCTCAGCCAATGTAGTTATAATGTTGAAATCCGCAACAAGAATCCAATGGAGGTTGTTGGTCTGCTCCTTTATATTTTCTATGTCTAGGAGCATTCTTCTTTTTTCCTCCAATGCCTGAGGTCCATACACATTTGTACAAAGGACCTCCTCCAGTTTTCCTATCACTTGCATCTTAACAAATAACGTGTGCCTAGTGGCTTCAATAGAGAGTAGGGTCACCGATTGTGGGTTCCAAAGGGTGAGTATACCTCCTGCCGTGTTTTGACTCTCTATAGTCAAAAACTTGTACTTACACCAATATTTCTTACTGATTATTTCCATTCTGTTCATATTGCATTTTCTCTCTTGTATGAAACAAATATAAGGTCGTTCCTTCCTTAGTTTATTTTTAAGGATTCATTTTTTTCTAGGGTTGTTCAGGCCTCTTATATTCCAAGTAATAAACTTCATTTAAACATGTGGGGGGGAGTTAGGAAAGATTTTTTTGATCTTACCTAAATTTATCAACAGGGCTCCTAGTTCCTGTAGGGCTACACTGTTTGATTTCCTCCCTTTCTTTCGTCTTGTCTTCTTTAGTGAGTGTTGTGGATGTCCATCTCCGGTTTTGATACCCAAGTTCCCTATTTCTCCATGCATGTGCTTGATTCCTTTGGTTTTTTCCTCCTCCCTGAGAAGGAAAAGGAATTGAATGCGGTCCAGTTTCTCCGTTGGTATATTTTTGACTCCCTACTTTTTCCATTGTTCCAATATGTTTGGGAGGTCTATCCCTTCCCTTTCCACGATGTCTCTGAGGTATGGTCTTATGTTCCTACCTCGCTTGGTGTCATTTATGAATCTTCGTCTACCTCATGCATTGGGGTATTTGTGTCTTTGCCTCCTTCTTCCATTGTGTCCCTGATACCCTTTGGCGTTTTGATTTTCTGTGGTCTCACGGGTTTCCTATTCATTTATATCCCTTGCTTTTGTCATTTTCTTGTCCTCTTCTTCCCCCTATTTAGGGTTTCCCCTTCCTTCTACTCTATTCCTTGCTTCCGGGTTACTCCTTGAGGGGGGATTGCCTTGTCTCTTATTTCCCCTGCCTTTGTAATTCAGTCTCACAAATCCGTCCTCATCCTGCTGTTGTTTAGAGTTTTCATGCTCCGATTTTTTGTTTAGAGGACATTCTCTTAGTAGGTTCCCATGTTCATAACACCTTCTACATCGAAACAGGATATGCTCATAATCTATACTTTAGATCCATTCCTCATCCCTGATTTCCAGATTTATCACCTCTGGGAGAGCCCCTGAGACATCCATCTCTATATAGATCCTCACATAGGATGTATACTTCTCTTATAATGTTGCTTCCGACGTCTTAACATATTTTCCCAACTTGTTCCCTATGGCTTCGAAGGTGGATGACAATCGGTAATCTAACTTTAGGGAATAAAGCCTAAGCTAGACTGGGACGTTTTTAAAAGTGTCATCTTCTGGGGAGAAGTTTTCCTTCCACATTCGCATGTACAGCCCCGCTAAGGCATGGAAATACGGTCCCCCCTCAAAGATTTTATTCATGTCCTCTAAGTTCATAAAAATTGTTGTGAAGAAACCTTTCGATCCCAGGTGGAGGTCAACTTCTCCACTCAGCTTCCATTTGTATTTTATCCAACTACGCAGAGTCTTTTATGTGGGCCACAGGCCCATAAAATTGCATATTAGGGAATGCGTCTTCATCTGATCTCGAAAGAATTGGGTTTGTGGATCTTCCAGGATAACTTTTGGGATTAATGTTGTTTTTGGCTTGCACGGATTGTGCCCACCTACCCCACCAGGGTTAGCCATTTCCAACGTACTACTCCGGGCTTCCCTGGCCTCCTCCCCCACTTGGTCATTTTTGCCTTGGTTGACCTCTTTATTATTCTTTGACCCTAATCCCATGGTACTTGTCAGGGGTTCCTTAAATCCCACGTCGCGTAGACCTTTCCCTCTGTCCACCACTACCTGCTTGTAGGAGGGAGTCTTTCTCCCTCCCCCTCTGGTCACCATGTTGATCGTTGCTTAAGATGTAACCCTCGAACCCTAATCTTGAAATCCCATCAGAGTTTGTTAGAGCCGAAGTCGATAGAGATTTAATCCCTATCAACCCTTGACACATCTGGAGTTAAATGGATTTAAGTTGGTTATATTTCAAAGTTAGTGAAATCAAATAGATATATATATATATATATTTCAAAGTTAGTGAAAACAAATATAAATATAAATATATAAATATATGATTCATGATTCATGTTGCCAGTGATGATGAATGGACGTCACTGCACGATAGAGCCTCATTCTGAGAGTGACGATAGACGGATGTCGCAGCAGAGGCAATTGGTAGAGAACCGCGAAAATGGATCACCGAAAAGATGGATCAGCAAAACGGACTGGACTGATTATATTAAAGAGGATCCTCTTGTTCGTTTCAGACCGTCGTCCGTTGTGTGCATATTTAGAGTTCCCAACTCGCTGAAGGATGCAAACAAAGAAGCATATGTCCCTCGAAGAGTTTCATTGGGTCCACATCATCACGGAAGTGCAGAGCTTCCTCAAATGGGCCATCACAAAGGAAGAGCGATGCGTAGAATGATGTACCACTAATATGGATTTTGTCGATCGCGCAATGGAGGAGATTTTGAAGCTGGAGAAGGAAATCAGGGACAACTATGAAGAAAACATCGATTGCGATGGAGAGACCCTCGCTCGGACGCATATTTTGGACGGTTGCTTCATTCTAGAAGTATTGACAATTCTGAAATTTAAAGGATTCCAGGAGAGGGAGTGCTATGACCCTATTTTTGGGGGAAATAAGCTTGCTGTACGCGATATACTGAAGGACATTTTGATGCTTGAAAATCAACTCCCCTTGATCGTTCTCTGAAAGCTACTCGAATTGGTGCTCAACTCAGCAGTTGATATCGAAAATATGCTTTTGGATGTTTTGATGTATTTTATATCAAAAGGTGGTTTCAAACCTTTTAATATACAGAAATGGTCCTGTCCAAATCCAGGTGAACAAGTTCATCATCTTTTTGGTTTCTTGCACACCGCCATTGTATCTCCACCTTTCAATGGGGGTGAGCGTGTAGATCAAGGTGAGTGTAGCATCTTCATTAAATGTTGTAGTATGTGCACTGGAATGCTCCAAGATAAAAACAAAGCATGGGATGACATCGAAAGCATCCCTCGTGCAGTAGAATTAAGAAATGTGGGGATCAAATTCGAACGATGCAACGGAGGCATCAAGGAGATTAAGTTTGACGAGGACAGTGCCACAATTTATCTTCCTTCCATCCGTATGGACAACAGAACAGAGATAGTATTCCGTAACTTAATCGCTTTTGAGATGTGCGTGGAAACCAATCACGTGACTTGTTACGTGCGTCTCATGGACGAATTGATCGACTCGCAAGAAGACGTGGCTTTGCTAAGAAGAATGGGCGTCCTTACAAACTGGCTTGGGAGTGACCAAGAGGTTGCCGATCTTTTCAACTGTCTATGAAGGGGTGTCAGGGGTGTCATTGGTAGTGAAGATGCCTTCAAAGCACTGAAAAAAGAAGTGAATGCGCACTACAAAAATAAAATGAAGGTCCAGTTTGCAGAGCTTGTGCAAGATCATTTCTCATCGCCGTGGAAAGGTTTAGCTTTGGCAGCGGCAATTGTTATACTATTGCTCAAACGATCTTCTCAATTATATCTGTATATAAGGGTACAAATGATCTTCTCAATTATATCTGTATATAAGGGTAAGTGATTAGTACTCGGTTGGCAATAGTAAGTGATTAGTGGTTAGTAGTTCGGTAAGTGTCGGTAAGTGTTTAAAATTTGGATGATGATGTACCACCAGCTTTATAAGCTAGGGAGCTTTCTAGTTCTTGTGATTTGGGGCTTTCTAGTTAGTTTCGATGAATTTGTACTCATTCAGTATAAGAAAGGGAACTTTCTACTTAGTTTAGGCGACAGTGAGTAACAATATTTGTATGATGTATCTCTTATCGAATATTATTTCGCTGTGTTTTTTTTAGACATTTTGAAAGACTCCGGTGAAAACTCCATACCACCATATGTAAATAGATATTTTAGTTGTGGTAATAAAGTGAGGTGGAATGTACAATCTTTCATAAATTAATCTTACACTAAATCACAACATAAATGTAATTATTGTTAAAAAAAATAACATGATTAAATAATCTTTTAAAAAATAATTATATATATTAATATTAACCATAATAAAAATAAAAGCATGTTTTTATTAAAAAAAAAAAAATAGCATGATATTTAATAATCTTTCATAATTTTTACAAATTCTATAAATATAAAAAAAATTTAAAAATTCTATAAATATTAAAAAAAATTCATTGTATTATTTTTGTGAATTTAATTAAAAATTAAAAATAAATTGAATGTTTGAATTAGTAATATTATTTTTCATTTAATACATAACATTACATAATTATTTTTTCCATAATACAAGCACATAAAGCAATATACTCTTAAATGTTTCCACAAAATATTTTTTCAAAATGGCTCTTAAATGTTTCAATAAACTATTTTTTCAAAAGCCACTATTTTTTTTGCTATTTTTTTTTAAATCCATTAAGTAATGTAGGATTATATTTTGGTGTAATACACCACATGGGACAAGAATTAGTAAAAATAAGGATTTTTTCTCAATTTCTCCCATGAATTATAAAGACTTGAATGTGGAGTTTTCTCAATTTCTCCCATGAAATATAAACACTTGAATGTGGAAAGAAGCGTTTTCTCAATTTCTCCCATAAAATATAAAGAGTTAAATGTGGAAAGAATTTGAAATCTAAAAGAGAAAGATGAAAAAGAAAGGAAGAAGGCTTCTACAATTAAGAATGTCCCATTGAGAACAAAAGAACCATGTCTTTTTTTCCATCATTTTAGAATTCTCTCTCTCTAAATCTTGCAATGTGTCATCTTGTCATTATATAGAAAAGAAATTCTTCACAATGTGATTGATATACATAATAAACAATATATATTAATCTCTCACATGAAGTTGATGGTTGAAAAAGAGGCAATGAGAAATCTCGGAACACAATCTTGCACTAATATACACATGTTTTTAGAAACATGCACTTGTTCCTTTTAAACTATCCTCGACACCTTCTAAATGGCCACACAAGCCTACCACACCATCCACTAACTAAGAAATTAAAGGTTAACGTGTGCATTTTCATCAATGTATGAATTAAAAAAAGAGACCACAAGTTCCAATTTTTCTATCCTACTTCCTTCAAAACTATGAGGCACATTTCATAGTAGGGTAAGGCATGTTTAAGTGTAGAAGAGACCTCATATCTCACCACAATGAGGATGAGAGAGGATGGCCTTGTTGTCATTCAATATTTTTTATAGTTGTATTGGAATTTTCTTTCTTGTTCCTTCAAAGTTTAGGTAGGTTTTTATACCGACTATGATGTTCATTCTTGTTAAATTCTTCAAATTTATAAAGGAAACAAAATTGTTTTATAAATGTTAAAATACAACCTTTAAATTATGTTGGCATGGAGCATACACATGACTAAAACCTAGACCCACCACCTCTAGCTGCAAAAATTACCAACAGTAACCTCCAACCATAATTTGGAGATGCAAACACTAATATTGGCAATGGTGTTGGAACACCTAGAAATCTAATTGGTTGTTTTAGGAGTACCAAAGAGTCAACACCCCTTTCCTTTGTTGCATCCTTGAGACAATTGTGTAGAATTGTGGTGAAACATGCACAGAGAATATAGCTAACAACAATTCATACAAAACTTGCAAATTGAGAGAATGAGAGAAGAGATGAGAGAAAAGAATCGATATAATTGTATTCACTGTTGATTAAAATGGTAAAATACACATGATATGTTCTACATGGCTAAGTGACGTCGCCATAGTAGTGATCTAAAGAGATCTAAACACTCACTGACAGAAACCGAAGTAATATGTCACCTTGTCCTAGTTAATTGATCCATGCAATCATCAGTTAACTGAGTCACACATGTGGAAGTGAGAGAAACACATGCAACTATTGGTGATAAAACCGAGGTTTCCATGCCTGAGTGACTTCCACTAGTCTAACTAAGTGTAACTGACTCTAAACTAAAGAGGAGTGTCATATTTTCTAGGGGAATATTATCTAGAGAGCATATTCTCATATAAGGAAGTGCTCTCAATGTTGGACTATCAACCTTAGGAAAATAATTACCTAGGTCAGTGTGTAATATCTCCAACATCCTCCTTGAACACTACTAGGGTGTAAATGATGAATGGGTCCTGGCAACCAAGACCATGTTATGTAACCATTGTACAATGCATCTAAGAATGAAACAATGAAAAAATAGAGGAAAGAGGGAAAACCTCATGGGAAAACCCCCCCTCAAAGTACAATGCATAAAAAATGAAGAAGGAAAGACAATTGCTAAGTAATTGTGTCCTTCACTCCAAGACGATCACACAGGAAGTGGAACTTCTGCTTAGTAAATGGCTTGGTGAAGATGTTTGCAGTTTGTTCATCGGATGGATAGTACTGCAAATCGATGATCCTATCATGTACAAACTCTATGATGCAGTGCATATGGATCTTGATGTGTTTGGTATGTTGTCACTACACTGGATCTCTACAAAACATGAGAGTACTCTTATTGTCACACCAAATGACAGTTGGACGATGAAACCGGATGCCAAGCTCAGTGAGGAAGTTCTTAAGCCAAAGTGCATGAATAGTGGTGTTGACCACTCCTCTATACTCAACCTCTAGTGACGATAGAGCAATAGCTGATTTCCTTTTTCTCAACCAACAAATGGGACCGGAACCCAAACTAAGCGCGTACCCAAATGTGGACTTGTAATCTGTGTTGTTTCCAACCCAATCAGAATCGATGAAGCCCATGAGATCTAGTGTACAACCTACTGCATAGTGGATCCCATAACCTGTGGTGCCCTAAACATGTCTTAGGATGCACTTGGAAGCCTTCTAGTGTAGCTCATGCAGCTCCTACATGTACATAGAAAACTACCCCTACTGCATATGAGAGATCTGGCCAGGTGTGGATGAGATATAGAAGGCTGTCCACAAGCTGTCGATACAAAGTGTTTTCCACCACTACTGTATCCTCACCATCCTCAAGATGTATCCCAGATAGAAAGGGTGTGGCTATCAACTTGCAGTCAGTCATGTGGAATCTAACCAAGAGATCCCTAGCATACTTAGACTGAGAGAGCTTGGTTCATGAAGCATCCTGACTAATATAAATACCAAGAAAATAATGTAGTGGACCCATGTCCATCATAGAGAACCTGTCGTACAAAATGTCTTTGACCATAACAATTGTTGAGACCGAACTTCCTATGATCAAGAGGCCATCAAGATAGAGAACTAGGATCAATAAAAAGTATGAGTTCCTCAGCATATAGGCGTTCGGATCTGATTTACATATGACGAAGTGTTGAGACAGCGAGAAGGAATCCATATTCGCATACCATGCTTTAGGTGCCTACTTGAGGCTATAGAGGGACTTCTTTTGTCGGCATACTAAGGATAAGTTTTGAATGAACCCCTATGGTTGCTCCATTTAAATCTCCTCTGAGAGATCCCCATGAAGAAAAGCATTATTCACATCCATCTAGTGAACTTCCCACCCTTGGATGCTGCAATGGCAATCATATGGAGTCCATATTTGCTATGAGAGAAATGGTCTCATCATAATCTATCCCATGAATCTGCTAAAATCATTTGGTAATCAATATTTCCTTATACCTACTCAACTATTAGTCTGTTTCCTTCTTAGTCCTGTAGACCCATATGCATATGACAAGATTCCTTTCTGAAGGAAGGGGAACCAGATCCCAAGTCTAGTTCTCGAGGATAGATTCATGGCGACTTCCCAAAAGGGATTCCTTGCAGCCTCTACATAGGTCTATGGGTCTGAAGCTAGAACCATATAGCAATGCATGGGCATCATTTGTTCGGTAGTTGTGAGTGCATGAGGAGGATCCTCAAGCTAATACCTCATCCTCCACTTATCTTCTAGATCCCCCACAAGGTCTCCTACTACCTATAGGGTGGTATGTGCCCACATGGGAATCTGTGGTGGCTCATCATCGACATGCTCAACATCTTCCAAATCATATTCAGAGATCAAATTTGAGCCATTATCTGAGTGATTAGACTCATCATCATTGATGTATGGTGTAGGAAGTGGTACATAGGTCTTTGCATGTGACTCAAATGGTGCATGCAAGGGAGTTTCCTCAAACTGAACACTGCGCTCAATGATGAGCCTATCAATAGAGGGATCAAGTAACCTGTAACCCTTCACATAATCTGGATATCCCAAAAATATTCATGTGGTACTCCATGAGTCTAATGATTTCCTCTTTTTAGAGGGTACATGGGCCCATGCACGTGATCCAAATATTCGAAAAGGGTGACTTCTGGTTTGTTGCTGCTCCATGCCTCAAAGGGAGTCTAGTCCTTGACAAATATACGAGGAGATATGTTCTGATTGTAGTTAGCACAATTAAGTGTCTCAACCCAAATCTTAGGCGATAGAGATATTGCATGCAACATGTAAGGGGCCATTTCCTCGAGGGATATATTCTTCCTCTCGGCTACTTCGTTCTGTTGCGGAGTGTAACGTATTGTGTGTTGCAGCTATATATCTTCCTCTGAACAAAGATGTTGGACATATCGGTTCACATATTCCCCCCCATTGTCTATGTGGAGGATTTTTTTCTTTCTCTTAGATTGAGTCTCTACATGTGCATTGAAGTCCTTAAGATGCTAAAAACCCTCAGACTTCTGCCTAAAAAAATACACCCAATTATATCATGAGAAATCATCAATAAATGTAAGAACATACCTTGTTTTGTTGATGGATGGATGAGGAAAGGATCCCATCATATCACTGTGGATGAGCTCCAAATGAGAGGAGGCCCTCTAGGCCTTCCCTTTCTCAAACTTTTCTTGAGAATGTTTTTCAAGAATGCATCCTTGACAAACTCCTTTTGAAAAGTGTATATTGGGCAAGCCTGTGACCATATCCTATTTTCATAGTTGTTGCATGTATTTGAAATTAATATGGCCGAATATCTTGTGCCATAATCTACTAGTATCATCATCATGCGTCAATATTAAATCAGAATCACATTTAGCAATGAATTTACTGAAAGTATACAAACAAGATTGTTGTTTTATGTCACCAACAAAAAACATGGAGTTATCATGCATATCAGATATGGTTATGGAATCAGGTGTCAATTCCACCTTTTTCCTGTACCAGAATGTGTTATCTGATAAATAGAGAGTAGATGCATGGAGAGTTTTGGAACATGAAATATGTTCTCAAAAGTTTTCTGTGGGAGTTCTACTCTCCCTTGACCAATGACCTCAATTGGGGTATCATCTCCCATGAGGATGGGAGGACCCGTGGATGCAGAAATAGAAGATAAAACATTCTTTATTGTTTCCATATGGTGAGATGCACCTGAATCTAAGATCCATGCATCAGGAGAAGAGTTAATGGAAATCAATGAATGAGAGTTACCTTGTTTATCTTGATATTCCGACTTCTTCTTGGCAGCTTTGGGAATTTGATCTTCGAAGTTCTTCTTCTAAAGAATCTACTCCATATAATCAATATGTTTCTTCATGCATGCAGACTCAAGATGATAACTGTTGATCCAGATTTAGGAGCGCAACGAACTGATTAACAAACTGAATACAATAAAAACAGAGATGGGAAGAATAACACAAATATTCAGTGAACAATATCTTATATTAAATAATGAAATAGGCTGAGACTGTAAAACTGTAGAACTGAAACTTGCTCGAATGGTGGTAGCTATCTCTGAGAAGAGATGTGTCTACTACATGCATCTGTCTAAGAAGAATCAATTATAATGAGGTTCTAGAGTCCCTTTTCATATTACTCATGAATGCCAAAACCCTAGACATCCAAAACCTAACCCTTGAAGGTGAAATTCCAAAAGTCATGTGGGCCCTATGGGTAAGTTGGTGTAATTTGGTACCTCAACTTCCTAGGGTCGTAAATTTTGCATACGACCTCCATTTTAGGCGCGTGATAGCTCATTGGAAAGGTATTTTAGAAAGCTACACATTCTAGAATTAGACTCTGAATCTGTCTATAGTTTGATTGTGACAAGTGAAAAAAACAACATTTAGGGCCCCAAAACAACCCTGGAAGTACAGAAAGATGTGCTGACATGAAAACATACAAAATAAGCTAGTTGGATTAGGCGAGAGGCCACCTGTATCCACCTGGAGAATGTTTGGGGCTTCAGACAACCCTAGAAGTGTAGAACTCACAATTATAAAGCAGTATAGAAGGACATGTTGAAAAAAAATGGACACGAGGAGCCAGTTGGAATAGGTGGGTGGCCACCAATATCCACCTAGATCAATCCTCCCCCCTTAGGAAGCAATGGTATCCATTGCATTGATTTCCCCCATCATGTGAGGAAACTTTTGTTGGATTTGGCCCTGGGTGAGCCACTTTCCTTGGTGTAGGAGTTTCCCTTCCTTGACAACCCGATAAAGATGGATCCATTGTTGGTGAGTTCCCTTGACCTGTGTTTCCACTATCTGATCGGTGGATACTTGTTCCATGTAGTCAGGGTTGAGCTCTGTGGGTGTCAATTGTTCGGCGATCTCAGAGGTGTCCAATAATGGTGGAAAATATGGCCGAAGGAGGTCCACATTGAGTACTAGATGCAGACCAAGGAAGGGTGGAGTGTTGAGCTCAAAATCATTTCTACCCATGGGCTCGACGGGACGCTCCTTTTGTAAATGTAACCTGACTTTGTCACCAACCTGAAACTGGTGTGGTACCCTGTGTTGATCATGGCACTTCTTGTACTTAGCATTGGATTTCTACAAAATATCATGGACTTTTTGGTGGATGTGTTGAATCCACTCAATGAATCTGGTGGATTTTCTGATTGCAGACTAATCAGGGGAATATTTTGTCTGTACGGTGGGAAGAGGAAGTGCAACATCAATGGGTCCCCAAGGGTTGGAATCCCCAACCCACTTGAAATGAGATATGGTCGATGGAACTATGGAGAGCCCTACTGTAACTGTGTTGGACACATGGGAGACTCTTGTCCCATGTACGGGGATGCTTAGAATTGTACATGCACAAGATGTGGACAATCATCTGATTGATGACCTCATTTTGGCCATTGGTTTGGGGGTGGAAACTAGTGGATTTTGTGAGCTTGGTGTCCAATAGAGACCAGATACTTGACCAAAAGGTGTTGAGGAAACTACTGTCTCGATCAGAGATGATGGTCTGTGGTGTCCCAAAGTGGACCCAAACTCATTCGAAGAAGAGCTTGACAACATCTTCTACCGTGACATTCTTCTTACAGGCTATGAGGATGGCCATCTTTGAAAACCAATCAATGACCACAAACACACAGTCATTTCCATGCTTAGTGGATGGAAAACCAGACATGTAATCCATTGAGATGGATTCCCATGGCTTCTCGGGAATAGGAAGAGGCGTGTATAATCCTTACTTCTTGATGGATGGATTGGCAATGATGCAGGAATTATAGGATCTGATATACTTGTTGATGTCCTGTTGAAGTTTTGGCCAATAAAAATGTTTCTGAAGAACAACCACAGTTTTCTCTACGCCAAAATTTTTTGCCACCCGAATGTAGTGGGCTTCCCAAATTAGCTTTGCACGATTGCTTGTAGAAAAAAAGAGATGTCCTAGGTGGCATAAGAGTCTGTCCTGAAGGTGAAAACAAATGACAGTGGTGCCTATACCCAAGAGTTGATATGTGGTGGAGAAGTCTGGATCTTGCTGATAAAGTTGGGGCCACTCCGATGTTTCATGTCCATAGGAATGGAGCACAGTGGTGAGTGCAGCCACAGGAGGCCATCTGAGGAAGTTAGCAACACGATTGGAGATACCTGTCTTATACTTGATGTTGAGATGGAACTGTTGCAGGTAGGTGGACCACTTCTGATGGCAGTCATTCTGCAATTTCCCCTATGTCTGTGTGAACTTCAGAGGCTTGTCATCAATGTGTATGATCGTCTCTTTCCCCAGAATGTAATGTTTCCATTGACGACATGATTGGACAATGGAATAATTTTTCTTGTCAAAGGTGGGGTATTTATGGACAGTACCATAGCATCTCACTAAGGTATGCCATAGGATGCCCATGCTAAGTGAGAACTGCGCCCACAACATAGTCACATGCATTAGTCTCAATCTCAAATGGTTGTTGCATATCGGGCAAGGAGAGTATTGGAGTTGAGCACAAGTGATGTTTCATATCATCAAATGCTCATTGTTGCTCCTTCCCCCACACAAACGTGTCCCTACCACCACCCTTGGTCACCTGACTAAAGGCCCATTTAATGTGGGAGAATCCCAACACGAACCATCGATATAAATTGGCTAGTCCCAAGAAGCTCCGAAGTTCGGTCAGTGTGGTCGAGGCTGGCCAGTCATGGATGACTTGGATCTTAGCTGGATCAACATGTACCCCATGCTCATCAACAATGTATCCTAGGTATTGGACCCTATTCATGCCAAAAGATAATTTTTCCAAGTTGGCCTAAAGCTTGTGCTATCACGGAGTGCTCAAAACCTGTTGAATATGTTGCATGTGCTCCTCCCATGTTCTGTTGAATATGAGGATGTCATCCAAATATACTACCACAAAGGAGTTGGTGAAGGGTCTAAATACATCATCTATCAACCTCATGAAAGTGGTTGGTGCATTTGTTAAGCCAAAGGGCATGACTATCCATTCATAGAGACCTTATTTAGACTTCAAGGTTGTCTTCCAGACATCAATTGGTTCGATGGGAACCTAGTGGTAGCCAAACTTCAGGTCAATATTGTTGAAGAATGTTTCCCCCTTGAGTTAGTCAAGAAGGTCATCAATCCTGAGAATGGGTTAGTTGTTCCTGATGGTGATTTTTTTTAAGGCTCTATAATCAATGCAAAGTCACCAAGTATCGTCCTTCTTCTGCACCAGTACAATTGGGCTTCTGCAAGGGGAGGAGTTGGGTCTCATGTGCCCCTTTTGAAAAATCTCTTTGCTTCAACGCCTGATTTCGTCATTCTCCATCAGTGAGCACCAATAGACTAGTCCATTAGGTAGAGGTGTGTCGGGGGTCAGATCAATTGGATGCTTGACTTGGTAGTGTGTCGGTACCCCTGTAGGTGAGGCGAATATGTCTCTATATTCTTCCACGAACTTGTACACTTTATTATGCTACAAAGAGAGGAATTGTTTAGAGGCCACGTATGTGGCAATGACCTTCTTCTGACTATGAGCATGGATCACAAATAAGACAAACTTCTCGGTCTAAGAAGTGACCTTACTGCATTTCTTAGCAAAGATTAAATAAATAGTAGTAGGCGGTGCCACCTCTGGGATCCTGTACAATTGTCTACCCAAAGTAATAATAACACTGCGGGGTCTAGACTCATACACCTCATGACACTTCCACAAATATGGTTGTTCTAAAAAAAAATCACAAACTTCAAGGGGATCAATATCACATAGCTCCTCATCTTTGAAAGGCTTGATGTCATAGGGTAGTCGACACTGTTGGCTGACACAGAGATCTCTTCCTTGACGAAGCCAACCGATGGTGTAGGGCTATGGGTACGATGTCGTTGGCAGGTCCATCCACTTGACAACCTATGCTTAAATCAGGTTCTTATTACTACCGTTGTCGACAATGAAATGAATCGGAGACCCCTTGACCCACATCTGCGAGTGGAAGAGGCATTCCCATTCCTCTGGTTCTTATGGTTCACTTAGATGGACTTTGGTGGTAGAGACTGTGGCACTGGGTTCAACATCGATAATCTGCTTCCCTCCTTCAGGATTTGACTTAGAATTAGAATCGACCTCTGACTCGGAAGCCTTCAGCTCATCCATGAGGGACTTCTTGGAGAGACATTCGTCAGTGTTGTGCCAAGGACTTTTATGGTACTCACACCATTTTCCCATGTCCTTATTCATCTTCTTGTTTCCCTTATTGTGTTGCATCTTGGACAGATTGTCCTGAGAGAGACCATCTCAAATTGGTCCCTTGTTGTATGGGTTGGGGTTGCCTTTTCCCTTGCTTCGACTGTGAGGGGTTTGCAGATCCAAACTCTCATCATTTCTGCTTAAATTTTTTCTCGATCTTGATAGCGTATCTATAAGTTGTGCCCAATGAGGCGATGTCTAGGAACTCTGTTTCTGTTTGAATATATCTATGCAAACAATCATGGTATTTGAGCACCAGATGACGCTCAGAATCATTGATACCCAATTTTGTGCGTAGGGTATGGAAAATATTGGTGAAGTCTGGTACTTTTTGGTCCCTTTCTTGAAGTAGGGTGGTCCATCTGGTGTACAGGTCCTTGTAGCTTCCAACAGGGTAGTACTATTCTTTAATGGTGTCCCAGAAGGAATCCCATGTAGGGTCCAACAAAAAAATTGTAGATTCCTCCACGACCCTTGTTGGTTATAATTTATCTGAGTTTATACCTTTAACTTGATTGTCCCAGGGTTCATTTCTATTGGGGTTCCAGCAAAGCCTCTAAAACTATCGACCCTCTTGGTAAACCAGAAGGCAACGTAGTGTACAGAGTGCACTGTGCAGTCTCACCTGACATAGTCTTAATGGGTGTCTGCAATACTTAGTTGTTTGTAGCCCAGGATTGAGTGGAGATCTGAGAAGTGTGCACTGAGAGTTCTATTAACCTTATTAAAAAAATATATTGTCATTCACGGTTATGTTTCGAATCAACTCATTCATTTAGCATACCCATAACTACTTTAAAACAGTAAAGAAACACATGCATTCAAACACATGACAAAGGTTTTATCGTGGTTCACCCCCTCCTGGGATACGTCCATGAAGATTTGGCTCTTAATCTCTCTTATTATAGCGGTTCCAAAAATACAACGTCGGGCTCTTATTATAGAGGTTATCAGTCGGGTCGAGATCTAATATGAGGCGAACTAGATCGCACCAGGATCCTCAGCCTGTGATCTAACCCTCAAGACCTACCCTCCTGACTCTCCACATCTCAACAACTTACAAAAAGGTATCGGGTTACAACATTGGTTCTCCAAAACTCCCTAACATGGTTCCTTTACCTCCGCTTCATTAACTCTCTAAACCTGACTCTTCTCTCCCGCTATGAGACCTAGGTATCTATATTTATATGTTTCTAGCTCATCAGCCATTACAATGTATTGAAAACAAAATAACCCTAACATCGTTAGGTCTTCCATGCATGTGCACGTGTTGCTCTTCCTTTCAGCTGTCGCTTTCCTGGTGCATTAATTCCTTCCAAAAATAGCCTTTCTTTCCGCTTTGGCTTACTTCCAACAGGCCCCCAACACTGACATGTGGCTCGTCCTGAGCCACCTAACCTCTGTGTGCTTCATCGATCTACCTAGTGATCACTTGGAACTTCTCCATGAGCTTCATTGTGTGCGTTGGGGCCTGGATGGTCTTCTCCTTGAGTGCATCCAATAAATCCACTGTAATGTCATCACTGACCAACCTTTCACATTCTGCCTGGGTCCATGCCATATATTTCTTCGCTTCCTCTACCTAGGTAATGACCTCTACTGCTCGCTCCAGGAGTGGTTCCATTTGAGCCGGATGATCCTTTTTATACGTATGCATAGTTATGAGTTCTTCCTATAGTTTCTTCATGTCTTTCACCCCTTTGACGCACTTTGTAATTAACATTGTCTTCTACCTCTGCTTGAGGTCTTAGATAACTGCGCTTATCCTTTCTCCTTCCTGGTCCCACTGCTAGACCTATTGATCCTCTTCCCGCTTCATCTAGAGCTTCATTGCTTTGTCGAACAAGTCATCTGCTGTGTGGACCTGTCGTTCTATCTCTTATATCTGCTTTGTTTCCTCTTGCTTCCTTTTCTCCCTTACCTCTGATGGAGTGGTAGGTGTGAGCTACTCACAAAGATTCTCAATCTCCTATTGATATTGATCGATTATCTGCACAATCTGATCAATATTCTCTATTGTTGTGATTTCGGCCATCTGCGTGATCTTTGGAACCTTCTCGTAGGGTACGGCCACTTTCTGGTCCATCCCCTTCATGCGTTCCCTCTCCTCTTTGGTCTCAAGCTTGGCCTGCTCAAATACCAATTCCAACTCGTCCCATTTATCCTTTACCTGCTGCAATTTGGTCGTATCTATGCGTGCACAAGACTGTACCTCCTATCTAACGTTGACCCATAGATTATATAGGGCCTTGGTTGGTATCCGCAACAATACCAACTGCAATTGAGCCAAGTCCTTTAGGGTTGTATGCCCCATGATCTTGTCCATGCACAACATGTTGGGTGTAATGTGAAATGTTGAACTTGGTTGTGGTATTGTTTGGACTGTATCTCGCTCGCTTGCTTCAGGTTCTCCTCCTATCTATGATGTTGAAGGGCCCATTTCTATGTTATTGTCGACTTCTTGCACTTCCCCAATCTGCTTGAGGAGCTGTCACATATCTTCCATTTCTTCTTCAATTCTGTCCTTTTGGCACACAACATTCTCAAAATCCTTGAATGTGTGGTCCTGAACTACTTTGGCCACCATTTCTGCATCATCCTCCATGAGTGTGTATTCTAGAGATGTTCTGTGTGCCTTTGTCTTTTTGCGCGCACCCCCTGTCTGAGTAGTTGGTCGCTTAGTTGGGCTTGAATCTTGTGGAGTAGGACTTGGTGTAGTCCCCTACGCTGCCTCGACCTATTTTTGTTGTACTTGGGCCACCTGTGTATTGTTCTTATTCCCTGTATGGACTCCTATCTTGGATGTCCCCCCCTTTCTTCTATTGTGGTTTGGTCTGGCCTGTCCTAGGTTTCTTGGGCACTATGATTTCTTAGGGATGTGTCTGTTCCTACCCTACCTCTTCAACATGTTGATGTTCCTGTCCTGCCTCCTCCTCTTCTACCACTGCAGGTATGTCTCGAGTGAGGACTGAAATCCTCCATTCGTCTTCCCAATCCTTGATGGCCATTTCTATGTCCCCCTTCGTGATGCAATAGCGCAGTTGTAGCCATTTCTTGTTGGGGTCCTTTTGCACCTGGATCCACATCGCATGTCTAGTGGCATTAAAGTTAGCTATGCCCTGATAGTTTTCAACAGCCTGCGGTGTTATCCTCCAAATGTTGGTAATGGTCTTTTTATCACACAGTTTGTAGCTAGGTCAAATGGCTATCTTACAACCTAAGAACTAGTGAAAATGCCACGCCTTCCTATTTCCCTTATGGATCAGTGCCACCACATAACCATTACTTCCCATTTCCTGGTCCTCCCCAACCCATTTGTTCTCCACAAGGAAAACCACACGCTGGGGTTAACTTTGTTCATCCCTCTCCTGTTCATCAATTCCACAATTTTGAACAACTGGATATGGAAAATACGACCCATCAGTTGAATAATTCCAAAAAGAAAGGAAAAAACCAAAACAATAAAAATCCAAGACTAGGAGGGAACTAGAACCACCCTCAACATAACCAACATGTCAAGGGCAACCAGAATCAGGGGAACCAGAACCCCCAAGCGGGAAATAACAACAAATGCCAAGGGAAGAACAACAACAACCTTCAAACAAACTTCCTTTGTGCCCTTTGCGATGAGTATGGCCATTATACTCACCATTTCCCTCAAATTTCTGACTTTAAATGAATGAAAGAATCTGTAAATGGACCACGTCCCCCAACCCCACCTACCCCTCAGCAGGCCCCACAAAAATATGTCCAGCAACCACCCCTAGCCGTGCTACAAAACCCTATTCCACACCAAGGGATGATGAACACCCAATAGGAGATGCATCCTTCCCCACCACAGATGGGACAGTATCCCAACCCTGACACTCCTACTGATCACACTATCCTCCTCACTAGTGAGGAAGAAGTTCTTCTACAAACACGTAGTTGTCAATACAGTGCACCACATGACCCCACTCCCACTGCCTCGGAAGTAGCCCCAATCAAAACTGGGCCACGTTTGATGATTCCTCACCTTAATACTGAAACACCCCTTCATATTCCTTTCATCCCATTATGAAAGAATGTCACCAACCCTCAAGCTAGGGAAACACATAATTATAGTCTAGTCGGTGACTTGGCACAATATCCTTCCACCATGTCAGTTTTAGAAGTCCTTCAAACTTGTCCTACTCAACGGAAGTCATTACTTTCCGCCCCAGGGGAAGTCCACCCTACTGATACTCGACTCATCAGCTTTGACCTTGATAGTGGGGAACCCTGTCTCCCCACTTTGGTCACTTTCCAAATCCTGGCTAAAATCCGAAACATCACAGTCCACCGATGCATTATTGATGAAGGTGCATCCACATGCATCATGTCCAAAACTGTATGGAATAAACTTGGCTCCCCTAAGCTCATACCATCCTCTATCACTCTGAGAACTTATGATGGATGACCCTCATCTCCCAAAGGGCTCTTTCAAAATGTCCCCGTTGAACTTGGGGGAAAAACTATCCTCATTGACATTGAAGTTATCGATGCTCCGCATGATTACAACATCTTGTTTAGGCATAGATACATGTATGTGATGAAGGCTATGGCCTCTTCCATGTTTTGCACAATGATGTTCCCCCACAATGGGAATATTGTCACTATTGACCAAGTGTCACATTACAAGCCCAAACCTTCCTCCAACATCGATAATATTCTACCCTTTGTCCACACTAATCCCGATGCCTACCCACTCATCGAGATGGGTCCCAGAATTTTCAAAGACCCATTCTTTCTAGGGACATACCATGGAGCACCTCCGCTCATACATCCCTAAGTGCAAGTCTGTGTCATCTCATCCAATGGAGCAGAAACTGGAGATACCATTCCTTCCACAGAAGCTTCCTTATTATCTGACATCCCACTCATCACAGAGCCCCTTCCTCATGAATTCCTTGAGAAATATTTAACCCACCCTATTCCTGATTTCACCCTCCCCCAAGGCCACATCTTGGTTTGGGAGACAGTCCCCCAATCCATTACTCAGATCCCCTTCTTTTACCCTCCATTGGGCGTACAAGATTTCCAGGTAGCCGCAACGCTTACCCTTACAAATATGGTGCTGAAACTTCTAGTATGGTATCTACATCCACCCGCGATGGTCCCTCAACCATCCCTCCCTCCTCAAATAGAAGGAATCTCGATGCAGATTCCCATCCTTATTCCCACCACACCATCCGCATACCCCCAGTCACTAGCACCACTGCTATAGCTGGGGGCAGACAGAAGAAGAAAGAGCCTGCCACTCCACTTCCACCGCGATTCCAACCGCCTTGCACACTATGCAATAAAGATAGACACCCCACCAAAAAATTCCCATCTCTCCCTGAGCTATGCAATTTAATTCAACTCTCTCGAGCAACGACATTGCTCATCGTTTCATCCAGTTCACCCAATACTACCATTGCACCCCCTACAGTAGGCAAAGAACTGTGCACCAAATTTGCATGTGCCATATGTTCAAAGTTTGACCATTACACCCATTATTGCCCCGCACTACCTCACTTTCAATAGACACTAACAGTCGTACTCCAGAGCCTTCAACAAGAATCCCTTCCCTCTACATCATCTCACACACATGTCACTGACATCCACTATGTCACGACCTCAGTCAATGAGTGTATGAGATGTCCTTGCTCTCTATGCAAATCACTTGATCATTTCACGTATCAATGTCCTATGACCATTGAATATAGGCATTGTCAATTCACCCTTATTCTCAATCCTACCATCACCCCACCTCCGGTGATGCCAGTAGTCCCCCCTACTCCCTCTCCAGATATGGTTTATATCTTTTCCCCTAAACCTGAGGCACTTCCCACTCTTTCCTGGTTCATAGATAGTCTCGAGGAGGATTCTCCCACAAATCCCCCCAATTCTCCAATTCATTTCCCCACGGAAATCTTACGCTTGACTACCATTTTCAACCCATAGTATCTTGATATTTGGTTTATGTCGAGCAAACCCGCACAACCCCCTTGCATCACTTCCCCTACTTCTTCACCAGAAAATAACCAAGCGGTGACAGTCACCAATAATATTCCTCTGGATCCATTATATTTTTTACATTTCCACTGCGATGAAGAAATCCTCAAGGAATTAACTATGCCCGATTTCCCATGGGATCTGCTCCATCATAGAGTGCTCTTTCTTTCACAGGAAGACTTTACGCTTCCCCAACAAAAACCCATTTACACAATCGAAACCAAATATTTTCTCCCCTTAGGGAATATAGATTGGTTCAATAACCCTATCCTTGTCCCTGACGCTTTTGAAGAAGGCAACATGGCCAACATTTCCCCAACCGTCAAAATTGATATTTCTATCAAAACTGGAATCATAGAGGAAATCACCATCAGTGCCACATGTTCTCCTGAAGAAATCATATCTTACAAAGCTCTCTTCCAGGAATACCGTGACATCTTTTCGTGGTCATACATAGAAATTCCTGGCCTTGATCCCTCTATTTTTGAACATCGTATAGACACCTGGCCTGATATCACACCTGTACGACAAAAGCAACACCCATTACACCCATCCAAAGTGGCAACCATCAAAGCCAAAATTGACAAATTACACACTGCAAAAAACAAGGCACTATCCGTGTTTGTACGGACTTCACTATCTCAATCACGCCTGTCCCAAAGACAATTTTCCAATGCCCTTTATCGACCAAATTATCAATGATTGTGTCGGCCACAAGGCTTTGCCCTTCATGGACGGTTTCTCTGGCTACAACCAAATTCAGATTCACCCAGTCAATCAACACAAAACCACATTCACTACCCCTTGGGGTACTTTTCCATATCGTGTCATGCCTTTTGGCCTCAAGAACACTGGTGCCACTTTTTAACGTGCCATGACATACATTTTTCATGATCTGGCTCAAATCATTCTCACCTACTTGGATGATCTCACCGCTTGATCCAAGAAATGCACTCATCATCTTGACGACTTACGCATCATCTTTCACAGGTGTCGTCAATACAATATCCAATCGAATCCTCTCAAGTGCGTATTCTGCATCATCGTTGGCTGCCTCCTTGGGTTCATCATCTCCCAACACAACATCACAATGGACCCCCTCAAGTTCCAAGCCATCATAGAAATCCCCC
>JZKD02S2053617.1:192020-208049 GCA_000966675.3 Picea glauca | reverse complement strand
TTTGTCCCTGATTACGCCACTCGGGCACATGGTTTCCTTCGCCTCTTATGTCATGATATCCCATTCCAATGGGATGAGCATGCCCAAACCACTTTTTATGATCTCAAAATGGCCCTCTCCAATGCCCCGTTGATTATGTTAACTCTATGTAATTTTCCCAAGGTTGCGGAGGTAGTCACAGAGGTAACCTCGAACCACTTGGAGTCTTGGATCTAGCCCTCCAAGACTCAGAGAGGGCTCTCTCTTTTCGACATAACTTGGTTTGTATGGGATGGATGTTAGGCTAGCTATGAAAGTATGGGGTTGGGGTTTTGGTTTTTAAATAGTCGTTTTGGGATAGCAAGGAGGGCCATTGGGAAAATGGGGTCTGTGCTTAAATATGTGATTCATTCTCAGATCTAGATGAAGCTCTTACACAGGGCAAGGTAGTGGAAATGTTGGGTCGAATTAAGTTTGAATGGTGTCGATTTGAGGAAGAACTAGGGGAGGAAAAAGACAAGCAAATGAGCAATTAAGAATTCATAAACTGAGATTTTTAGAGGAGAAACATAAAGATTATCACAAGATCAGATGCAAAGTATTTTACAATAAATTCTGCTCTGTTATTATCTTCTGACAATAAGAATTGAAAACAAGTGAAAAGATAACAGGAAAATACTTAGCAGAGAAAAGAAACGCCACCAACATATCCACACAAGAATCATGTAAACAACATGTCCATTACTGATCAATCATTTAATGATTACAGAAAAATTTCTCTCGCCAAACACAACCCATTCTCCAACAAAGAAAATTACACCCTCACAGGTGGAACCCCTATTTTTTCTTTTACATGTGTATAAATAAGAAAAATATCTCAGTCCTCCAAGATTCGAGCTCATAACTCTGCTTTCTAAAAATAGAAAAGCAGTTACCAAAATCTCGACACCTATAGGTTGTCTCCTAAAACAATTAAAACAGTAAAAGGAGAGTTCAATTCGGTAACTGTTGCTTGACATCTGGAACACTGGAGGTTTGTTAAGTTTTGATGGTGAACCCACCCTAACAGCATCAAAAAAGATAAATGCAAAGTCAGTCAAATGCTTGAGGTTGTTGGAGATTTGTTGCCAGCTGGAGGATCGGTGATCTAACTGCTACCATGTGTTCCCTGATCTTCCTCAAACTGTTGCCTCGAATCCTGGAAGGTTGATCTGGTGTTTTGACTGCCAGTTGCATTCAAAAAGATGCCTCAAAAAAAGGATGCTCTACCACATCAAGGACATCTTAGCTAGTATATCATTAGCATTAGAAACTGCTTTGGCAACCTTGGACTGGGATTCTTTTGCCAAAATTATCTCCTTTTCTAAATTTTCCATAGCAGTCATAGTAGCAGCCAACTTAGCCTCCAATTGCTTCCTGCTTTTTTCTATTGTTACTGCATCTTGTTGTGCTTCAACATCCTTCTCATCTAGAATATTGATTCATTCCTTTTTTGCTTCAATGAAGTTCTGTCTCCTTAGCTATGCGCCTCTCTCCAACAGGAAGCTTAAGTCTTTTTCCATTTGAATGGTGGACAACACATTGACAGGTTAACATTCCCTTCGCTAGTCTTCATGATATCTTGAGGTCGAGAATGTATTTTGTCAACTGAAAGAGACACCTATAGATACTCTCCTCTCTCTTTTAAACTCAAAACAAACAGAGAAGGTGTTACCTCAAAGTATCTCTGCAACAATAGACCACTGACCTTGAACAGAAAATGACCAAAATCTACTAAAAGTTGACTGCCAGTTCTAGGACACTCTGCTTTCTGAAATGGCAATCTCAATATTGGAGCATCCAAATTAATGTAAAGAGAAAACCTTCTCTTGGTGGTGTAGTCTAAGATTGACATGAAGACCCTCAAACTTCCCACAGATGATTTCGAATTATGGTTATTTAGAATTCGAGCTGCACTTTGCCTAATAATTCTATGTCATGAAATCTGAATTTGATTTGGCTGCCACCTATGCCATGATGACTCAAATGCCTAAAATATGGAAAGATTGATACGAGAGAAAATTTTTGAGAGGCTCGATATTTTGCTTTTCTATTTGACCAAGTTTTTAATAGCCAGGTGCCCTGAAAACAAGGGAATTGATCTTCAACTAGCTTCTCAAAACTCTTCTGGCAACTTCTTCCCCCTTTTCCAAATCACTTTGCATCAAACCTGTCTATAATTGGTTGAGAAGCAGAAGCTGCAAGGACTAGCACTCTTCAATTGTAAAGATAATAAATCCAGTAACAGGCTGGCAATATAAGCCTCAACTCCATATTCATATAAGCCACTTGTTACAAGATTAATCCACAAAAACAACTCTGATCTTCAACTCCATGCACTTCTGTTTAACCAATAAAAAAAAGCACACAAGAATTGACCCATTTTGCAGAATTATTTGTCCATATGTATGCACTTATGTTTCTTGTGTGCATTACCAGGGTGATTGTTTCAACTAGGTTTGAGAGCCTTCTTACCACTACTGAAAATGGATGAGTACACCATCAACATGCCAAACACTGGCAACGCCAACAAGGCAGATGCCATAAACCAAACGAGCTCTTTGATAGCCAAAGCAGCTGTAAGCTCATACTTTTTTAATGTCTGTCTCACAGAACGTTGCAACTGGCGATGGTACTTTGTTGCAGTTGTGAGAAATCTTTCGTAGGCATTAGCAACAGGTTTTGTATATGGTTGAAAAATGACATTCGCTTTCTCAATATGCTGTGCAAGTCTTGTATCAGCCACATTATAGTGATATCATTGTTTCATTGGTCGTCAAGCATTATAAACATTGATCCATTGTGTAGTAGGCATACCAAGCCGAACCTTCTTCTTAGGTTGTTCATCATCTTCTTCCTCCATAGTCAACCTACCTCTCTTTTGACCAACCTTCAGAGCTCCATCAGTGTTTATTGGCCTGACAGCTGGATTTGGACCAATGATTCCATCAAAAGTGAAATATATTTTGCATAATAGGGCTTGTCATCAAATTTCAAGTTCACCACATATTCCAGAAATAGTTTAAAGGGTAGTGGACAAAAGTAGCACAACATCTCTGGGGATGAGGCCATTTTTTTCTTGCAAACCAGGAAACCCTTATTGTCACCCTGGTATCCTTGCCAAGGCAAACGCCCTCGAAGAAGAAATATAAGCGTATAAGCCAAAGACTCGAGATCATATCTCTTACTTCCAGTTCTCCCTGAATGGGCATGTACACTAGCATATCGAACAGTTCCCCTGAATACATCTGGCCTTAATTGAAGGACAATGTGATTGTTGTCTACTAAACATTGAATGCATTCTTCTAACTTTCCCAGCATGAATAAACACAGGAAATAAGCATTGTTCTTCCCTTGATCGCTGCCATCGATGCCATCTGCGGATGTGATCTTGGGCTTTAAATTGTCCTGGGGCTTGGCGCATTGCATTTGGGCAATTGACTTGCATTTTTGTTGCTATAACCCGTGTCTTGTGTGTTGCGTTGTTGTGTGACAGGTTGCGTGGAGCTGGAGCGTTGTATATTGTGCTAACCCGTGACAGGTGTTGTGTTGTTGTGTGACAGGTTGCGTGGAGATGGAGTCTTGTGCTTGGCCCCTTGTGCTCGAGCATTGGCTTGTACGTTTGTTTTTGGTTTGTGAAATGGTGCTAACTCTTGGTGTTTAGTGCTTGGAGATTAACCCTCGACCAATATACCTTTTGGAAAATAATTTTTTTTAAATTTATATTTTGAAAAACCAAAACAGAACACTCTGCATAAAGGCCGAGGGGCCAATTTTGGCTTAAAAGACCAAAAATTGATTATAAAAACCAAATTTCGCTAATAAACCACAAGAATAAAATTTTGCCATTCAAACCAATTCATAATTTTTTTCTAAAAATGCACCGGAATTCACCTTGAAGCTCGCGTGCAGGTACTCATCTTATGCTTGGTCAGTGTCGAGTGTTTTCTGCCGCCTTCACTATGAATCATGGGCAAAAGTGTAATGCCTGAAATAGATAGATATAGTCAGAATACTGATTCCCCTATTATATAGGGTTCTAACATAGGCTCCACCTGGGGAAGATAGCTCCGAAGGAGATGTCTAGAACCACTAAACTCTGAATTTCGTAGACCAGCTGATCATTGGGCTGCCCCCAAACTGTAAACTAAAAATAAAACTATGAAGAGATAAAAAAGAAAAGTGCTCGTCTTGTTGAGCTTATTGGCGCATTCCTACCTACCCTACTTTGCTAACAATTACTACTTCAATCAGGTAATGAAAAAGTGCCAATGAAGCCAACCCAACAGTTGATCCCATGATTGGGTTTCCTCATCATGCTTGATGAAAATCAAGGCTAAAATATGTATTGGCAACTGGTGACATATTTGGTCATTATAGAGAATACATGTTTGAAAACTCAAGCTAACATAAACCTCCATGTAATCTGCTATAGGATCAATTAAAGCATGATGCATGATATTCGTTCCTATATCTTCTATGACTAGTTGATAAATTGCATCTTCAAAATTAAACCCTGCGTCTACAACTTCAACCTTATATTGGAAAACATAATCATCATCAATCTGCCAATCAATAGGTAGTACAATTTCCTCTTTCTTTGGAGAAGGAAGATTTTCCAAGAATTCTTTGAGATCTCGGAAATTATATGACTGAATTTGAGAATCCAAAAGTTCAATATCATTTTCAAACTTTTCAACAACTAGCTCAAGAAAACAAATTTTACTTTTAGGAGAAAATTTGCTCGAGTCCAAAATATGAAACACAATTGTTAAAAAGTCTTCGTCAATGTGAAATTCTGCTAACTCATTTCTCAATTCTTTTAAATCTTCAGGACATAGGGAATTAACCACATACCCTATCATCTTGAAGCATCATCAAGGCTTTGAAATCTGGATTCTTCAGCAGTGAAGTCGCTTGTGAACTTTGAAGCTTGGGATCTTGAATAATGGAGTCGCCAGGTGAATGGTACAGCCTTCCTGTGTTTGGCTTCTGTTCACCATCAGAAGTCAAATCTAAACTTGATATATTTTCTGGAGAACTCGAAAGCTCGAGTCCCCAGTGGAGTCGCCAAAATGTTAACGCTCTGTAATTTGCCCAAGGCTGCGGAGGCAGTCACAGAGGTAACCTCGAACCACTTGGAGTCTTGGATCTAGCCCTCCAAGACTCAGAGAGGGCTATCTCTTTTCGATTTAACTTGGTTTGTATGGGATGGACGTTAGGCTAGCTATGAAAGTATGGGGTTGGGGTTTTGGATTTTAAATAGTCATTTTGGGACAGCAAGGAAGGCCATTGGGCAAATGGGGTCTGCGCTTAAATATGTGATTCATTCTCAGATCTAGACGAATCTCTTACACAGGGAAAGGTAGTGGAAATGTTGGATCGAATTAAGTTCGAATGGTGTCGATTTGAGGAAGAACTAGAGGAGGAAAAAGCCAAGCAAATGAGAAGTTAAGAATTCATAAACTGAGCTTTTTAGAGGAGAAACATAAAGATTATCACAAGATCAGATGCAAAGTATTTTACAATAAATTCTTCTCTGTTATTATCTTATGACAATAAGAATTGAAAACAAGTGAAAAGATAACAGGAAAATACTTAGCAGAGAAAAGAAACGCCACCAACATATCCACACAAGAATCCTATAAACAACATGTCCATTACTGATCAATCATTTAATGATTACAGAAAAATTTCTCTGGCCAAACACAGCCCACGCTCCAGCAAAGAAAATTACACCCTCACAAGTCGAACCCCTGTTTTGTCTTTTACATGTGTATAAATAAGAAAAATATCTCAGTCCTCCAAGATTCGAGCTCATAAATCTGCTTTATAAAAATAGAAAAGCATCTACCAAAATCTCAACACCTGTAGGCTGTCTCCTAAAACAATTAAAACAGTAAAAGGAGAGTTCAATTCGGTAACTGCTGCTTGACATCTGGAACACTGGAGGTTTGTTATGTTCTGCTGGCGAATCCACCCTAACAGCATAAAAAAAGATAAATGCAGAGTTAGTCGAATGCTTGAGGTTGTTGGAGATTTGTTGCTAGCTGGAGGATCGGTGATCTAACCACCACCATATGTTCCCTGATCTTCCTCAAACTGCTGCTTCGAATCCTGGAAGGTTGATCTATTGTTTTGAATGCCAGTTGCATTCAAAAAGATGCCTCAAAACAAGGATGCTCTGCCACATCAAGGACATCTTAGCTAGTATATCATTAGCATTAGAAACTGCTTTGGAAACCTTGGACTCAGATTCTTTTGCCAAAATTATCTCCTTTTCTAAATTTTCCACAGCAGTCATAGTAGCATCCAACTTAGCCTCCAATTGCTTCCTACTTTGTTCGATTGTTGCTGCAGCTTGTTGTGCTTCAACATCCTTCTCAGCTAGAATATTGATTCATTCCTTTTATGCTTCAATGAAGTTCTGTCTCCTTAGCTATGTGCCTCTCTCCAATAGGAAGCTTAATTATTTTTCCATTCAAATGGTGGACAACACATTGATAGGTTAACATTCCCTTCACTAGTATTCATGATATCTTGAGGTCGAGCAAGTATTTTTTCAACTAAAAGTGACACCTATAGATACTCTCCTCTCTCTTTTAAACTCACAACAAATAGAGAAGGTGTTACCTCAAAGTATCTCTGCAACAATAGACCACTAACCTTGAACAGAAAATGACCAAAATCTGCTAAAATTTGACTGCCAGTTCCAGGACACTCTGCTTTCTGAAATGGCAATCTCAATATTGGAGCATCCAAATTAATGTAAAGAGAAAACCTGCTCTTGGTGGTGTAGTCTAAGATCGACATGAAGACCCTCAAACTTCCCACAGATGATTTCAAATTATGGTTATTTAGAATTCGAGCTGCACTTTGCCTAATAATTCTATGTCATGAAATCTGAATTTGATTTGGCTACCACCTGTGCCACGATGACTCAAATGCCTAAAAACTGGAAAGATTGATACGAGAGAAAATTTTTGAGAGGCTCGATATTTTGATTTTCTATTTGACCAAGTTTTTAACAGCCAGGTGCCCTGAAAACAAGGGCTTTGATATTCAACTAGCTTCTCTAAACTCTTCTGGCAACTTCTTCCCCCTTTTCCAAATCACTTTGCATCAAACCTGTCTAGAACTGGTTGAGAAATAGAAGCTGCAAGGACTAGCACTCTTCAATTGTAAAGATAACTAATCCAGTAACAGGCTGGCAATATAAGCCTCAGCGCCATATTCATATAAGCCACTTGTTACAAGATTAATCCATAAACACAACTCTGATCTTCAACTCCATGAGCTTCTCTTTAACCAATAAAACAAAAAGCACACAAGAATTGACCCATTTTCCATAATTATTTGTCCATATGTCTGCGCTTATGTTTCCTGTGTGCATTACGAGGGTGTTTGTTTCGACTGGGTTTGCGAGCCTTCTTACCACTATTGAAAATGGATGAGTACACCATCAACATGCCAAACACTGGCAACGCCAACAAGGAAAATGCCATAAACCAAACGAGCTCTTTGGTAGCCAAAGCAGCTGTAAGCTCATACTTTTTTAATGTCTGTCTCAGAGAACGTTGCAACTGGCAATTGTACTTTGTTGCAGTTGTGAGAAATCTTCCATAGGCATTAGCAACAGGTTTTGTATATGGTTCCAAAATGACATTCGGTTTCTCAATATGTTGTGCAAGTCTTGTATCAGCCACATTATAGTGATATCACTGTTTCATTGGTCGTCGAGCATTATAAACACTGATCCATTGTGTAGAAAGCATACCAAGTCGAACCTTCTTCTTAGGCTGCTCATCATCATCTTCCTCCATAGTCAACCTACCATTCTTTTGACCAACCTTCATAGCTCCATCAATGTTTATTGGCCTGACAGCTGGATTTGGACCAATGATTCCATCAAAAGTGAAATATATTTTGCATAATAGGGCTCGTCATCAAATTTCAAGTTCACCACATATTCCAGAAATAGTTTAAAGGGCAGTGGACAAAAGCAGCACAACATCTCTGGGGATGAGGCCATTTTTTTCTTGCAAACTAGGAAACCCTTGTTGTCACCCTGGTATCCTTGCCAAGGAAAATGCCCTCGAAGAAGAAATTTAAGCGTATAAGCCAAAGACTCGAGATCATCTCTCTTACTTCCAGTTCTCCCTGAATGGGCATGTACACTAGCATATCGAACAGTTCCCCTAAATACATCTAGCCTTAATTGAAGGACAATGCGATTGTTGTCTACTAAACATTGAATGCATTCTTCTAACTTTCCCAGCATGAATAAACACAAGAAATAAGCATTGTTCTTCCCCTGATCGCTGCCATCGATGCCATCTGCGGATGTGATCTTGGGATTTAAATTGTCCTGGGGCTTGGTGCATTGCGTTTGGGAAATTGACCTGCATGTTTGTTGTTGTAACCCGTGTCTTGTGTGTTGCGTTGTTGTGTGACAGGTTGCGTGGATCTGGAGCGTTGTATGTTGTGCTAACCCATGACAGGTGTTTTGTTGTTGTGTGACAGGTTGCGTGGAGCTGGAGTCTTGTGCTTGGCCCCTTGTGCTCGAGCATTGGCTTGTATGTTTGTTGTTGTTTTTTGAAATGGTGCTAACTCTCGGTGTTGAGTGCTTGGAGATTGGCCCTCGGCTAGTATACCTTTTGGAAAATAATTTATTTTTTTTAATTTATATTTTGAAAATCCAAAACAAAACACTCTACATAAAGGCCGAGGGGCCAATTTTGGCTTAAAAGACCAAAAATTGATTATAAAAACCAATTTGGCTAATAAACCACAAGAATAAAAAATTTCCATTCAAACCAATTCATAAGTTTTTGCTAAAAATGCACCGAAATTCGCCTTGAAGCTCACGTACAGGTACTCATCTTATGCTTGGTCAATGTCAAGTGCTTTCTGCCACCTTCACTATGAGTCATGAGCAAAAGCGTAATGCCTGAAATAGATAGATATAGTCAGAATACTGATTCCCCTATTATATAGGGTTCTAACAGATTAGTCCACCCAACTATGACCATGACTATATCCTCTACTTATCGGCCTCAGCCATCTCCGTAGAAAGAGTTCTCGGCCAATTAGGGGATGATGACCGGGAGCATTTCATTTACTATATTAGTAAAAACCTTTCAAGGCCACCCTTGAAATTAAATCACGAAGAGAAACTCACCCCTGCAGTTGTCCTTGAAGTCCAAAAAGTGCGCCATTACATCCTCCTTCGAACTACCAAGGTCATAGCGGATTCCAACCCTATGAAATACTTTCTCAATCACCGGAAAATTAATGGAAAATTTTCCAGATGGATCATCATCCTTCAAGAGTACGACCTAGAATTTTCAACACTCGAGATCAATAAATCCCTCATCCTTGCTAAACTCATTACGACATTTCCTTTCGATACTACTACCTCTCCCATCAATACCGGCTTCCCTGACGAATATCTCTTTTTCATCCCTTTGGATGACCCTTGGTACGAGGATCTCCTCGTCTACCTCCGAACACAAAAGTTCAGAAACAAACTCTCCAAGTATGATCATCGACGTATTCAGCACCAGGTCCCTCATTACCTCCTTATCGACAATATCTTATATCGGCAAGGGGTCGACACCATACTTCATCGATGTTTGACTATCGATGAAGATGATAGAGTCTTGAATGACTGCCACAATGACGCATGCGATGGCCACCTCTCAGGGATGTCCACAACCCAAAAAATCATTCGAGCAGTCTATTTTTGGCCCACATTGTTTCACGATTTCATCCACGTTGTGAAGTGATGTGAAAAATGTCAACTATACTCCAACAAAGCGAGAGCACCACCCGCTCTTCTCCACCCAGTAATAACTACTAGGCCCTTTTGCAAATGGGGCATCGACTTCATGACTTGCAACCATCCATCTAGAAATCGAAACAAATACATCGTCGTGGAAGTCGACTATTTCACCAAGTGGGCTAAGGCCATGCCCGCCTTCAACAACACCGCTGACACTGTAGCACGTTTATTCTTTAACCATGTCATCTCCCGCTTTGGATTCCCACTACAGTTAGTCTCTGATCACAGGAAACACTTCAAGAATGATATTTTTATCAAAATCTCCTCTAGGTTAGGCTTCTCCCATGAGTTCACCTCCCCATACTACCCTTAGTCCAATGGACAGGTAGATGCGGTTAAAAAGGTCCTCAAAACCATGTTGCAATGCACGGTTAACAAACATAAGACCAATTGGCACCACCACTAGTTTCACACCAGTTCATCTAATCTATGGGGTTGAGCCCACTCTCCCCATTGAATGCAAAATCCCTACATTACGCATCGCTATTGAGATACTACCTGAAAATGCTCCAATGGAGCAACATTTGCTACACTTAGAGTCACTAGATGAAGACTGTAGGTGAACAACGAAGAAGACAAATAATGGTTGAAGTCCACCTTTGATCGCCATGCCAACCTTCGATCATTCCACGAAGACGACCTTGTCCTTGCTTACGATATCACTCACGATACCTTTGGCCATGGTAGGTTCGAGTCATTATGGCATGGACCTTACATAATCCAACATTGCCTCACTAAAGTCACATACATCCTGGCCTCTCCCGAAGGCCACCCCTCAAGGAACTCACCAACATGTTGTACTTAAATAAATTTTGTGCCTAAGCATAGCCATTTTACACTAGGCTTTTTCTTTTTGTAGAGTTTTTAGTCTTCTTTCTCCTCCATGACTTGCGTCTAATCTATCATTTGTGTTATTGGTAGATGCCTCCTCCATTGGCTTACCACATCGGTTACATCGACGGAGCTAGCCGTTGGACACAAAATCTCACTTTGGCCACTTGGGTCCTCTATACCCCCTCGCATGAATTGATCCACTCCAGCGGCATATGCCTGGGCTCAGCTACCAACAATCAAGAATAATACATAGTCATCATTGGCCTCCTTGCTGAGGATAGTATCCACCATATTCGTCACCTTAGCATCTTACTATATTCTGAACTCGTCGTCCTTCAACTCAACAGTGTGTACTGTGTACGCGATCTATGCCTCTTGTGCAAATACCTGCAAGTTAGAATTTTATCTCGACATTTTGATTCAATCACATTTACACATATCCCAAGACAATGCAATCAAATAAAAAATAATATGGCTAACCTAGTGTTAGATTGGCATTTATCCCATCAAGTTACCATTACACATACATAACCCATCAAAATTATGTCACAACATATAAATTAGTCATCATAAACAAAAAACATCAAACACATGTGAACATCATAAAGATCCAAAAATGTATATCCATATGTGTGTGTATATATATATATATATATATATATATATCAGTTAGTGTGCCATCAATTTTTACATAAAATAGTACACCAACTACAACATCCGTAGGTAGGTGAACCACCTCACCCCTATCAATAAAAAATCGGTATCACAGTACCATATACAAAATGGTCTCACAAGCCTATATAAAATAAAAAAATACATATACAGGGGAACTCAAGGCACCTCTAAAGCTCCAACACCTAGTCCTCTCTCGAGAGGAGGTGCCCCTCCAACTAGGGGTCCCTTGGGTCCTGGCGGTAGTCGCCCAGTTATAGCTACACCCACTATAGTTGCTCTATGGATCAAGGTCTGCCACTCCACCAGAAGCTCCACACACTGCTCCAGGACTCCCTCATCCTGAATACATGACCACATGCCCTCGGGGACTCACTATAGTACCACCTCCAAGTGGCGGTGAATATTCTCAAACTCTACCCCGGCCCCCGTCGGAGGAGCATGAGAAGGCCCTACACCAGGGTCATCAAAATGACGTCTCCTGCCTTCTCTCTCATCATCAGACGGCCTCACACCACCCTCATCCCACCGTTGTCTCTCCCTGGCTCGTGGCTCTCCCCGTGATGGTCTCACTGGCCCCTGATGCGCTGGCGATCTAACCAGCTCAACCTCGCGTCCGCGAGGTCCCACATCTACACACACAAAAAAACATTGATAGCATCAACATCCATCTATACATAAAAAACATGATATACTATCTAAAAATCAAACAACCATATAAATCAACATACCTCTCCCGAGGGTAGCACCATCTCTGGGTCATCCCAGAATTCCACCCAACTATATGGATACTGGAGTATGATATGTGGCATCTGACGCCACACCCCTACAACTTCAGACGTAAAATAATGACCACCCTCCGCACCACCCTGACAAACCAAAATCGTCACCCACCACCTCAATAACGACTCTCACGCACCAAGTGCATCCAATAAAACTCTCAGGCACAACATGGGCATCCTCTACAAAACCCATGATACCAAGATGGACCTAAAGGAAAACTTCCCTGAGTCAACAGTTCGACACATGTTGAGCTTCCCCACCATCTTGGCATGTAGCATCAAGCCCCAGGCAAAATGCTCACCCCCTAGTGTCTTATACATAATCCTCAACTGACCCCCACTAATCCGCTAAGTCACGAGAGATCCATATACTCTCATAATCATCGATGCAACACACCGATGCACAACGACGTCCATCACCCCAATCCTCACCATAGAGCCGAACATGTAGTCCTCTCCTGAACAGTTGGTCTGGCCTAAGGTAGCCAACTGACCATCTCCAGGTACCACGGGTTCGACCGGTAGCAGGGTCCCTTGAAAAGGGAGCCTAGTCAAAAAATACACATCCTCCGTCGCAGAGAATGCGAGATGCTCACCTCTCACAATGAAACACTGCAGGTTTGGACTCCACATCAAAATTAGGAACTGTAGCAGGTACTCCTATGCCTGCACTAGTGAACACTCAAAAAACTTCAGCAACCCACATGCTGCCAAAGGACCCTGTACAACCAAATCCTCATCTCTAACTGCCTCTCGCAGGCACGCCCAATCCCTCTCGCCCCAATGGAGCGACATAGTAAACTGGTCACCTACATCCACATATACAGTACTTTCAACCATCACAATCCACAATAACACCAAAATCTCCAAAAAATATAAGTTTTTTCACCCTTCAGCTTTGCCTTCAAGGTGCGGATTTTTTCCTGACAGGCATGCACATATGCGTGCCCATTTTCCCTATGCGCAACTCTCACAATTAAAGCCGCACACTCGTGTGCACGAAATTTTTGATCTCTCACGCACTTGGGGGCCCACCCTCACAAAACCCCCTATATGGCCATCCGTACACACCCTACCCGAAAAAAATTCCTATGCAGGAGGATACAACCACTAACATGACACTCGTTGATCCTGAATTGACTGGCTCGATCTCCCAAAATCTCCAAATCTCTCATCAAACCTCTCGTCAATCCACTATGGAAGTAAGTACAAATGAGGTGGCAATGTGGGACCTACAACTATATATAGTCCCTTTTGCCAAAACTCCCTACTCAATTCCGAGAGCTCTGAACATCCTTTTTCTTATCCATCTTTAGTCACAGGACCAGGATCTCACCACTTACACAGTCACATTCCCCAGGCCAAAATCCATCCTCGGCCCCTGGGTGCATTTTTCTCACATCACGCTCATGTACGCATGCTCATGTTCAAAATTATCAAATAAATGTTATATATCTTTTACTTTCAGATATCGTTCATGGCAGGTATTTGGTTTTTTATGTGTGCAGGTAATGGGTCATCACCCGCCACCACGACCCTTTCAGGTATATGATCACTACTGGCATGTAATCAGTCCCTCTGAATATCAATTGCATCTCCCATTCACACCCTCCGATATTTGCCTCTAGGGTCCCCCCATCCAGCTCTACAGTACTCACACCTCCACTGCATTTCAGTACTGTCAATTGGTATAACTCTCTCCCACATGAGTTTTCCCCATCATTGTCCCCTCTGGCACTTTGACACATGTTTTTTTTCACCCCCTAGGGCTGGGAGTCCCAATAGTCTTTGTATTCCTGAGAATCAGCCGCATGCTCCTTATCCTAATTTTGCTAGCTTCCCCTTAATGGAATCCTGAATTATGTCCTTACTCTCCACATTTGACTGCACCTCCATAGTATCATTATCCCTCCATCTCATCCACCATCAGTTTTCCCATCTGCAGATTGTCCTCCACTCATTTACCTAATACAAAAACCCACCTATGGGGCCCCCACCTCCCACCTATTTTCCAAGTAGCTTGCGCCCTCACAGGCCAAGCCATATTGCAATGGGGCACCCGTTTCTATATCTATACACTTCTCCAAACATATTCTTTATTCATTTTGTAAATGTACAAAACCTTGGTTTCCAGCCTTTACATAACTTTTTTATCGTCACCTTTGTTGACCTTCTTTTTTCCCAGCAAAAGAAACCCATCTCGCCCTTGGTTGGGGAATTCATTATCTTCTACTCCTGTTGGCATCGTCCATAAACCCCGAGTATCCCAAAGTCCATGTACCCCTGATCTCTGATTTTTTCCACTTTGTCTTGCCTCTAGCACAACTTAACCCATGTCTAGTCGTCCCCCTAACACTAGAACCAGTTCCACGGTTGTTTCCACTCATACTTCACATATATCCCCAACCAAGGGTAGTCTTGAGTCTCACCACCTCTTGACCTTGCCCAGGTACCTCATCAGTTCCTGATCTCATCCAGTGGATTTCATGAATCCCTTTTCTTCTTGGAGTCGCGTCCTCCTTTCTGTCGACATTAGTACAGTTTCCATAAGGGTGACAGTATGTTGGCTCTCATTACTTTTACAATGAGGAGTCTCGGATGACACAGAGAGAACCATCATTATTATTTGTTGTCGTTGACCCCCATGGCATTTGACTTCAACACCATCTCATGCTGCGATGGGTCTTACTTTGTGACTATTTCATTTGTTTTCATATATGTCGAAGACCTCTGAAATTTGATAGACTGTCCATGCCTATGTATCATCAACACTTCTCATAGGCGTCCTTACCCTTTTTCATAGTTTTCTCACCATCAGAATTGTCCTCTGTCATTATCAAACTACCCCGGAGGGCGTTGCAGTGATCTACGTCAACATACAACTTTAGTTACTATCAAACACATTTTGAGTTACATGACACGAGCATGGGGCATGCCCACCTTGTTTGTACACAATTTTTATTTTTTTTCACACCTTGCGAAAAGTTTGGGTCCTACAGGTTCCCCTCTCCCTCCAATGGGTCACTCTTACAACTCCCCTCAACACTCTTTCTCACACAAATACTCTCAGTAGAAGAAACATTGATGTATTTCGGCTATACTTATGCTCCTAACCTCACACATCAGGGGGCATCTGTTATCACTGAAATTCCATTCGCAAATGGTTACAGGAATCCAACATCATCAAACACCCATTAGTTCACCCACAACTTCAAAAATGCATTTCCAAAAGGCACAAAACTATACAAATCGTTAAAAAATCAGCATGAGCTAAGAAGACAAAGGAATCGCGTGCACGTGCGACAGTCAAATAACTCTGGAAAAGCACACAGGTGCCCGATGCGCGACTGTGGACGCAAAAAGCCACGCACACCTCAGAACAATGCATTTATGATTTTGGTCAGCCTTCCACCCATTTATGGTTCATCTCCCAATTCAATTTGACACCCAAATCCGAGCTGAATCCAAGTGGGGGATGGTCAAAGACCTAAGGGTGCCCTAAAGAGCCCCTTGTTCACACTAAAGACTAGTTGAATAATGCCTCAAAGCTTTTCTATAAAAAGAGGCCATGGGTGCACTATATTCTCAAGGAATTCATTTGTATTGTTATGCTGCCTATATTCTCTTTGATCCGGATTTATGTAGGAACAAAATGAAATATAGAAATACACATAAATGCAGAGATGCAGCAGAAATAAGACTTCATTTCATTAATAACAAATGATTGAAATATGCATACAGACAGAATGTAAATAAACTAGCTTGGGCGCTGGTAGCTTATCTCTGAGAAGAGATGTGGCTGCTACTCGCATCCGTGAGAAGATGATTACAATGAGGCTCTAGAGGCCTTTTTACAATAGAAAAGAATGCCAAAATTCA
>JZKD02S2053617.1:163125-178299 GCA_000966675.3 Picea glauca | reverse complement strand
TAGTTACTTGGATAAGAATGATCCCAAAATATCAGGGAATCCAGTACTAGGATAACCATTCGAATGCCATCTCATCCTTCTAGAAAATTCCCTTCTAGAAGCATCGAGAATTCATTTTTTTCCTTGCTTTGGGAAGAGTTCACACCCTAGTAGTTCAACACAGTGTGAACTTCTCACACCCTGGCTTAAGGCAGCCTGCGAGAATCAGGCATTCTCACAGGCAAATATACTAGCAGCCTGTGAACCTTCTTCAAAAATGAGATTTCTGGAAAGAGAAGAAAGTAACTTTTCTCAGGAGAAAGTTCTTATGAAGAGCCTAAGTACACCATCATCAATAGATCATCATGATGACCAAAATCATGGGTAACACTCTGGTTGAATCAAAGAAAATATGTTGAGACGATATTGCAAAGGTTTAATATGCATGGAAGTAAACCGGTCAAGGTTCCTATTCCTATAGGTGTAAAGTTATCTGCAGATTAGTGTCCCAAGACACAGGAAGAAGAAGAGAACATGTCCCATGTTCCATATGCCAGTGCAGTTGGCAGTTTGATGTATGCAATGGTCTATACTAGACCGGACATTTCACATACAGTGGGAGTTTTGAGCAAGTATATGTCAAAACCAAGGAAGGAGCATTGGACAATAGTAAAGAGGGTCTTCAGGTATCTTCGTGGCACTATCAGTTATGGATTGTGCTACCAAGGAAGACTAGAATTGGACAGAGTGGTGGACATACATGGATTTGTTGATGCAGACTGGGCTCGAGATCTGGATTGCAGAAGATCTACAAGTGGGTATGTGCTTAACCTATTTGGAGGAGCAATCAGTTGGATGAGAAAAAGACAGGCTGTAGTGGCACTCTCAACTACATAATATGAATACAGGGAAGCTACTCATGCAAGAAAGGAAGCAATATGGTTACAAAGATTGTGTTCAGGTATTGGGTTGGTACAACAAGTAGTGATATTAAATTGTGACAGTCAGAGTGCAATATTCCTGGCAAAGAATCCAACTTATCATTCAAAGACAAAGCGTATTGATGTTCAGTATCACTTTGTGAGAGACATGGTTGAGGAAAAGAAGGTGTTGCTGGAAAAGTTTGACACTTTGAAGAATGTTATAGATTCATTGACAAAGTCCGTGAGCACAGAAAATTTCTCTTGGTGTAGAGTAACAATGGGCATTTTTGCCCTGGATTTTTGACTATATAATCCCCTGGACCCCTGGATGCAAAGAAAACAACAAGTGGGAGAATGTTGGGTATGTGTTATATTCTTTGCATGTGTGTGTGTGGGCACGTCAGATTCGACAACTGGGTCTGACGATCCCTCTATTAGTGTTCTTTGTGTTGTATGTGCCAGGTGCTTTCCTAGGGGGGTCCCAGGGGGGGCAGGTATGCCCCCCCTAGTTACGCGCGGCGTTCAGCACTAGGTGTTAGCCAAGGGCAATGCCCCCAATTTTTTCTATTTTTAAAGGATTTTTCTATTTTTAGCTGCTTTCTAAATTAATCCCCGATTAATGGATTAGGCTTTTGGTATCTACAGAATACCTAAAAACATTGTATGTATTGTATGATGAATGGTGAAATTCAATATAATGAATATAATAAAGGTTTTCCCGATTGAGGGTTTCTGGTATAAAATCTTTGTGTACTTTGTGTATGAGTCATTGATTAAATTATGTTTTTCTTAAGAATCTATATGCATTGCTTTACTTCATAGGTTTAAAACTTACAGCAAGATCCAGGAGTTGGACTCGCAAGAGAAACGAAAATTGAGTCTCTGAACTTTGATAAATCTTCTAAGTATGGAAGAAGGGAGAAGCTCAGGAGGGAGAGCACAGTGGTCATAGATCAGCTGCAGAGGAAAAGATCTGGACCATCAAAATCCACGTCCAGACAATGAGAAGTGAGTGCAGGAGGAAAATGGATCCGAGTCGTCGGATCTGTCATGTGGACCAACACTCGTTGGATCCAGAGGAAGATGCAAGGGACAAGTTCCAAAATCATTGGGACTTTCCATTGGAAGGGATGCATGGTGAGTGCTCATCATTTCATTGACTCACAACTTGAAGAAGTCAAAGAGCCATTCATGAGAATTCGCGAAACGTGAACTCACGAAAAGATCACAGTTGTTGATCATTCTGAAAAGATCATAGTCGTTGATCGTTCCGAAAAATATCATAGCCGTTGATCATTCTGAAATTATCAGGACTGTCCGTTGTCAAGGAGGGCATGTGGCGAAGCGTCATCGTTTCGCTGACTCACAGAGTGAAGAAGTCAAAGAGAATATTTGAAAGAGTTCGTGAAGTGAAAACTTACGAAAAGATCACATCCATTGGCTATCCCGACATCATCAGAGCCTTCCATTCGGAGGGATGCATGGTGAGAGACCAGGATTTTGCTGACTCACAAGAAGGAAATGTCAAAGGTGGAAGCACCGAGAACTCACGATATGCGAAATTCTAATGCTCTTGAGAGTTGGGCCCCGAGTCACGGTGAACGATCACATGGAAAGAGGCCAAAGGAGGAGATAAGGAACGCTATCCCTTTTCATAGCTCGAGAGTTTGGGAGTCAGGGTTGACTCATTCCAAAAACCCCGATATGTGAAATTGTGATGCACATTTTGTATAGGCATGTGGTCACAATCCATGGTTGTGTGGAGTAGAAGCTCACGTCGGGTGCTTATATGTGCAAGTTGAGTTTCATAATTGGACCTGTGGATTTTGTTTAGTGAAGGTTCTAGTAGGGACCAAAGAGTTGATCCAGCTCAAGGAGGAAGAAAGATCCAGTGACCAGGAGGTCGGAAGACCCTGCTGAGGTCGGGGGGTCTGCATCATGTGGTATCAGAGCTCATATTTTGAGTTTGTTTGTAGACAGTAGATGAAAGGATAAGGGAAGAAATTTGGTATCAATCGTGGTATCAAGAATTTGATTTATGTTTGTAGGTGACGCAGTGAAATCATGCCACCAAGAAGGTGCAGAGCGAATGCAGAAATGGAAGAAGAGATGATGCGACTCTGAATGAGATTGGATGCCATGGAGACAACACAAAGAAGAGTACCAAATGCTGGTGATTTCAGTGAAGCCGAGGGTGAAGAAAGATAAGAGGTCAAAGTAAATGATGCAGAGGATGTTGCACAAGACTGCTTAATAAAACTTGTTTCAAGATTGGAGCCAGAGAAAGAATAGAGGTACCAATGTATGAGGGAAACTTAGATGTTGAAGAATTGTTAGACTGGGTATGTGCTATGGAAAAATACATCGATTATGATGATATCAAAGAAGACAATATGGTGAAGCATGTAGTGACAAGACTGAAATATCATACAACGTTGTGGTGGGATGAACTACAAGCCGAAGGCAGGAGCAATGGTAAGTAGAAAATTAAAAACTGGGATAGGATGGTAGCTAAGATGAAGGCCAAATTTATCCCAAAGGATTACCAAATCAATCTTTACAGAAGATTGCAGAACCTGAAACATAGGGTTTTATCAGTGAAGAAGTACACTGAAGAATTTTATCGACTGAACATCAGGGTTGGACATAAAGAAAATCAGGATTAGAAGACAGCCAGATATATCAATGGGTTGAGATATGAAATGCAAGAGGATATCAGCATGATGTCGGTTAGTACAGTCAAGGATTCTCATCAAGAAGCCTTGAAAGCTGAAGAAAAATTGGCCAGGAGGCAAAGCCAACGAAACAAAGGAGGAAATTCAAGCAAGGGCAAGGGAACCAGCAGAGAGAAGTTCCAGAAGCTGAAGCCTGAAGTTGAAAAACAACATAGTCACCATGATAAGGTTGGAAGTTATAAAGAAGGATAGTATGGGGGAAGAAGTTCATTTTCTAGAGGAAGAGCCAGGGGAGGCGTAGTTAAATTTTATACTTGTGGAAAAGAAGGACACAAATCTTGGGAATGCCCCAATAGAAAGAGAAAAGAAGGTGGAGAAATACACGTAACAGAATCACAGAAGCATGTGGAAGCAGAAGGAGGAAGGAACCTCATGATGTGGAAAGTCCATATTAAACCAGAAATGGAACCAAAGGAACCAATTCAGCAAACAAGCCTGGTCGAAAGACAAAGTTTGCAAGGTGATCATATATAGTGGGAGCACTGACAATATAGTATCCATAGAGATGGTGGAAAAGCTAGAGCTAAAGACAAATGCACATCCAAATCCATACAAGGTATCGTGGCTGCAGAAAGGACATTAGGTAATGGTAAGTCAACAATGCCAAGTTGAATTTAAAATAGGAGGCTACAAAGATGAAATATTATTTGATGTAATTCATATGGATGTCTGTCATATTTTATTGGGGAGGTCGTGGCAGTATGACTGAAAATTTATTCATGATGGAAGAAGGAATACCTATACCCTAGAGAAAAATGGTAGAATATATATGTTGTTACCCATAGAAGAAAAGGAGACAAAGAGAGAAGCTAGTTCAAGAATACTTCTCATTAGTGGGAAGGAACTCTTGAATGAAGTCAAGAAGGAGAAATAAATGCAGTTTGTTGTAGTGAGGAAGCCTAGAGTTATCCTTACAAATACTTATGTAGAAGACTTTCCTATAGAAATCCAGGAACTGTTGGAAAACTTTGTTGATATAGTAGTGGATGAGTTACCACACTCATTGCCACCCATTAGGAGTATAAGCCATCATATTGACCTTGTTCCAAGAGCTAGTTTACCAAACAAGAAATCTTATAGGTTGACACCTAGAGAGAATGAGGAGGTCAAAAAGAAATTCCAAGAGTTGTTATATAAAGGGTTAGTCAGAGAAAGCCTAAGCCCATGTGTTGTACCGACTATATTAAGTCCAAAGAAGAATGGAGGATGGAGGATGTGTACAGATTCCTGAGCCATCAACAAGATAACCATTAGATACAAATTTCCTTTATCGAGGATGGATGATTTGATGGACTGTTTGAGTGGAGCAAGCTATTTTTCCAAGATAGACTTGAAGAGAAGATATCATCAAATAAGAATGTGAGAGGGAGATGAATGGAAAACAACATTCAAGACAAATGAAAGATTATTTGAATGGTAGGTCATGTTGTTTGGGTTGACAAATGCACCAAGCACATTTATGAGATTGATGAATTAAGTGTTGAAAGACTTCATAGGCAAATTTGTCATGGTATATCTGGATAACATACTAATCTTCAGTAAGACAAAGAAAGAACACTTGAGACATTTGACATCAGTGATGGAAAGGTTGCAGCGAGAGAAGTTGTTGATAAATTTGAAGAAGAGTTCTTTAATGAAGAAGGAGCTCATATATTTGGGTTTTTTGGTGTCTTCAAGTGAATTGAAGATGGACCCAGAAAAAGTAAGAGCGATCAGAGAATGGTCGTCACCGAGCAGCATATTTGAGGTAAGAAGTTTTCATGGGTTAGCAAGATTTTATAGAAAATTCATCATAAATTTCAATGGCATATGCGCACCCATGCTAGACACTGTGAAGAAGAAACAAAAGTCCTTTAGTTGGACAGAGGAAGCTGAAAAAAGTTCCATAGTGTTGAAGGAGAAAATCACAGAGCAGCCAATTCTGGTCTTACCAGATTTTGGGAAAACATTTCAGGTGAGATGTGACACAAGTGGATTAGCTATTGGAACAGTCTTGAGTCAAGACAATAGGACAATTGCTTATTTAAGTGAGAAACTAAATGATGCCAAGCAAAAGTATTCCAGGTATGACAAGGAATTTTATGCAGTGATTCAAGCTTTGAAAAAATGGAGGCATTATCTAATTCCTAAAGAATTTGTCTTGTACAGTGATAACCAAGCTTTGCAATTTATTACTAGGCAAGAAAAGTTGAATCAGAAACGTGCAAAATGGGTAGAATTTTTGCAGAATTTTACTTTTGTTATTAAACACATTGTTGGAACTGCTAACAAAGTTGCAGATGCTTTGAGAAGAAGGAGTTTGATTGTTCAAGAATTCCAAGTGGAGACCTTGTGGTTTGAACACCTCAAGGATATGTATAAAGAAGATGCAAATTTCAAAGAAGCTTATGGGGCATGCAAGAATCCTTTATTGGGAGACAAAAGCCCATGGACTGAATATTTGATCCAGGATGGACTATTGTTCAAAGGGAACCAATTATTCATTTTGAAGTGCTAAATGAGAGACAACCTGCTAAAAGAGAAACACAGTGGAGGTTTAGCTGGACATTTTGGTCATGATAAGACATTTGCACAGTTGAGCAATTCGTATTATTGGTTGAGCATGAGAACAGAGGTGAAAATGTTTTTGAACAAATGAAGAATTTGTCAGTATGCAAAGGGAATACAATAGAACACACATTTGTATCAACCATTACCAATTCTAGAAAGGCCGTGGGATGCAATCAATATGGATTTTGTTTTGGGATTGCCTAGAACTAAAAAAGGGAGTGATTCCATATTTGTTGTGGTGGATAGATTCTCAAAAATGGCACATTTCATACCATGCCAGAAGAAAAGAGATGCCACACACATCGCCAATTTGTTTTTCAAAGAAGTAGTGAGACTACATGGATTGTCGAGGAGCATAGTTTCAGACAGGGACACCAAATTTGTAGGACACTTTTAGAAGACTCTATGGAAGAGACTGGGAACGAACTTATCCTTTAGTTCAGCATATCACCCTCAGGCATATGGACAGACTGAATTTGTAAATATGAGTTTGAGAAACTTATTAATAATTTTAGTCATTGAGCAAGGTCGACAGTGGGATCAGATTCTGGCACAAGCAGAATTTGTGTTCAACAATTCAGTGAACAGGAGCATAGGGAAAAGTTCGTTTGAAATTGTGTATGGTATACATCCAAGAGGGATTAAAAAGTTGAGAAATTTGAATCAAGATGAGTTCAGAAGTGCTACCGCAGAGGATTTTGCAAAAGAAATGCAGGAACTCCATGACAAAGTCAGAGAGTAGCTACAGGACATTAGTCAGAAATACAAGAACAGAGTTGATCAAAAGAGGGGAGAAGTTCAATTCAAAGTTGAAGATGAAATTTTAGCTCATTTTAGAAAAGAGATGTTTCCAAGGGGAACATATAACAAATTGAAGATGAAAAATATAGGACCATGCATGATTCTCAGAAAATTCGCAGCCAATGCTTATGAGATTGAGTTGCCAGACAATGTTGGGATATCATTGATATTCAACGTTGTATACCTATATCCTTACAAGGGAGATGAAGTAGGAGAATCATATGATCAGAAAGAAATTCAGTGGGAAGAGCAATTGCCCACAACAACAAAAATATCAGATGGAGAAAATCATTGAACAAAGGGATGAAAACAAAACCAGGAGGAAGACATATCCTGAATACTTAGTGAAGTGGAAAGATCATGCAATGGAAGATGAAATTTGGGTCACAGAACTTGATATTTTGAAACATGGAAAGACAGTGTAGGAGCTCATGGACAGGAGTCCATGAATTTCTTTTACCAGAGGAGTATGATGCAGGAGCATCGCCTTCAAATTCAACAATGCACACGTGGAGGAAAACAGAGGACATCTCAACAATGACAGAATTTCAAATTGAGCATTTAACTCAGAATTTAATGGGTTGTTGAGATATTTTTGTAACAAAATTTTATAATGTAACTTGTTTGTAAAGTCTTGAAGGACTGTAAGAACTGCAGATATGGAGTGTCAACTCTATCTGGCAGTAACTAGTAGGTAGGTAGAGGATTTGAATTGATATGATAGACTTTAGATAGAACGAGAGAGCTCGTGGTGCAGTCCTTAGATAGTCTTCTCATTGTTGTATTTTAAGAGGAGAACAGATAGAAAAAATAAAGAGATTAGTAGAGCATATTAGAATAGTAGAAACACTATGTATTTTGTTTTTCATGAATGAATAGAGCAGACATAAATGGTCCCAAATCCTTGGAATGGGTTCATCTCATATAGGATTGAATGAATGTTGATTTATGTGTGTATGATTTAGTTTATTTCATTCATGCATGATTGTTTGAGAGATTGACTGTATGGGTTTTTTACGAAGCTGGTTGAGTTTCAATCGTTTCTCTTCTGATATTTGTATGCAATGTGTGCATCTCAAATGCAAGGAGTGCATCGAATGAGTCTTGTATTGACTCAGAGAAGTTCAGAGAGAATCGAAGAAACTCAGATCTAGGTGTAAGGTGTGCACAACGTCAAGAATCCAACAAGCTTCTAAGAACCAGTGCAGAGGAACACTAGGTGGGTGAGAAGTATTTTATTCTCAGGGAAATACTTCAAACTAAGTTATTCGAAATCCCGAGAATGCAAGGTGTGCATGGGAGATCAAAATACTTTCAGGGGATAAATCTCAAAAGAGATAGCACTATCCAGTAGTTTTAGCGAGATCCAGGAATTGGACTCGCCAGAGAAACAAAGACTGAGTCTTTGAACTCTAAGAAATCTTCTAAGTATGGAAAAAGGAGGAATCTCATGAGGGACAGCAAAGTGGTCATATATCAGCTACAGAGGAGAATATCTGGACCATCGAAATCCATGTCCAGACAACAAGAAGTGAGCGCAGGAGGAAAATGGATTTGAGCCATCGGATCTAGTGTGTGGACCAATAGTTGTTGGATCGGGAGGAAGGTGCACGAGAAAAGTTCCAAAATCATCGGGACCATCCATTGGAAGGGATGCATGGTGAGTGATCAACATTTCGCTAACTCAAAACTTGAAGAAGTCAAAGAGACATTCGTGAGAATTTGCGAAACGCAAACTTGTGAAAATATCACAGCCGTTGATTGTTTTGAAAAGATCACATCCGTTGATCATTTTCAAAAAGATCATGGTCGTTGATCGTTCTGAAATCATTAGGACAATTTTTTGTCAAGGAGGGCACCTGATGAAGGGTCATCATTTTGCTGACTCACTGAGTGAAGAAGTCAAAGAGAAGAGTCAGAAGAGTTTGTGAAGTGAAAATGCATGAAACGACCACAGCCGTTGGCTATCCTGACATCATCAGAGCCTTCCATTTGGAGGGACACGTGGTGAGAGAACAACATTTCACTGACTCGCAGGAGGGAAAGATCAAAGGTGGAAGAAACGATATCTCGTGATACATGAAATTCTGACGCTCTTGAGAGTTAGGCCCTAGGTCACGATGAACGGTCACATGGATGGAGGCCAAAGGAGGAGCTAAGAAACGTTATCCATTTTCGGAGCTCGAGAGTTGGGGAGTCAGGGTTGACTCATTCGAGAAATCCCGATATGTGAAATCACGACGCACTTTTTTCATAGGCATACAGTCACAACCCGTGGTCGTGTGGAGTAGAGGCTCATGTCGAGTGCTTGTATGCACAGGCTGAGTTTCATAATTGGACCTATGGATTTTTTTTACTGAAGGTTCCAACAGGGACCAAAGAGTTGATCCAACTCAAGGAGGAAGAACGATCCAGTGACTGGGAGGTCAACAAACCCTGCTGAGGTCGAGGGGTCTGCATCAGAGGTCATAGTTCCAGAGGGCATATTTCCATAGGTCATAGTTCTATAGGGTGTAGTTCCACAGGTCATAATTCCAGAGGGCGTAGTTCCACAGGTCATAGTTCCACGGGTCACAGTTCCACAGGTCATAGTTTTACAGGGCGTAGTTCTAGAGGTCATATTTCCAGAGGTCATAGTTCTATAAGGCGTAGTTCCACAAGTCACAGTTTCACAGGTCATAGTTCCAAAGGGTGTAGTTCCACAATTCATAGTTCCATAGGGCGTAGTTCCACAGGTCATAGTTCCACAGGTCACAGTTCCAGAGGGCGTAGTTCCACAAGTCATATTTCTAGAGGTCATATTTCTAGAGGTCATAGTTCCAGAGGGCGTAGTTCCAGAGGTCATAGTTCTAAAGGGCACAGTTCCACAGGTCATAGTTCCAGAGGGTGTAGTTACACAGGTCATAGTTCTACAGCGTGTAGTTCTAGAGGTCATAGTTCCAGAGGGTGTAGTTCCACAAGTCACAGTTCCATGGGTCATAGTTCCACAGGTCACAGTTCCACAGGTCATAGTTCTATAGGGCATAGTTCTAGAGGTCATAGTTCCAGAGATCATAGTTCCAAGGTAGTTTTAACCTTGAAAAATGGTGTTATCTTTAGCATCACTTTTTCTATGCTAAGGTTAATTTAAAGTTTTGGTTGTAATAGTATATATTTTTAAGGTTATGGTTTCAAAAAAGTTGTACTTTTAACCTTCCCTAAAAAAACCTAGAAAAAAAATAGTATGGTACTAGTATCACCATTTGGCATTTTTCAATTCAGGTTTTGATTTTACTGTTTTTTTAGCAACATTATGGGTTTTTGATATACGGGTCAATTTTAAGGTTTTTTACACAAAAATATGGGTTTCTAGGGATATATTTTTCATTTTGAGGTCACTGTTCTCCTCACATTGGTAACCATATTTTTATGTCCTAAGTCAAAACCTCAAAAAGGTGGCACATGAAGAGGGATAAGGAAACAAAGTTAGTTGTGTGAGTCAATAAAAAAGTTGTCCTCAATACCAAAAATGTGCATCTTCTTTTTTTTCGATGCATCCCAAATCACATTTTTGGATGTCTTATGTGAAATTGCTAGAAATGAATGTAGAAGCCTTGAAAAAACATAAGGAGATAAACAATGTCAAAAAACATATCAAAGCCCAAGGTACAACATCCACTAGTTGAGCAACATTCATCAAAATAATTACTTTATTAAGAGATGGTATGTTGAGCTCAATTAATAAGTATTTCAATAACCTTGAAGAGATACATGCATTTCAAGATTCAACAATGAGATACAATGCAACAATTAACTAAAAGATGGTTGAATTCTTTAATGACAATTTCAATTAATGCAATGTATTATGTGGCAGAAGAAGAGTATGTTGCTCCTAAATGGAATACTAGGATGTGACAAATTTGAAGTTATAAACTTGTAGGCTTATTCCACCTTCAAAGAATCTAATGTTGAAAGCACATAGATACAAATTGGTAGTATCTTATACCACATCTCTCATGTACTATCACATACCACATTTCTCATATACTATCACATAGAGAAGTGGTGAGAAATTTGATTATACCACCTCTTTTGTTCTTAGAAGGTCACAACGTTCTGTTGGAAGAATTTTGAGATAAAATAACTCAATGCATAAAATTAAGGAAGACAACAATCCATGCCACTTAGATTATTCATAAAAAAAATCTCTGAGCATTAAACCTAAAGTGAAAAGGTTTTATTTGCAAAAGTAAAACCATTCAAATAGGTTTTTTCTCATTTTAGTAATTATGAACAACCTTTAACATAGTTATTTGGGATGTAAAATGTTAAAGTTAACTTCTATGATGGAAGTTCGAGATTTTTAATAGGGATATGGTAGTTCAAAGAGCACAAGCAACAATGATGAAAGTCCAAGAGTTTTACTAGATATATGGTAGTTCAAAGGTTATAACGTATTTCTAATTAAATAAAATTTCATAGAAAAATGAGGTTTTAAATTTTGATAAGCAAGCTATTAATTGTAACTAGAGATAAGGCACATGTTGATTTAATAAAGCGACGTTATTGTGTATAGAATGTGAGTTATTTTCATTCAAAGAATGACATCTTTGGGTTCCTTTGAATTTAGCTTTTGAATTACTTTTATGCATGTATTCAATTATCTTGCATATCTAATTCTTTTTGGATTAAGAATGAATCAAATGTTATCCACTATTGAGTTTCAATTCCTTCCTATTATAATATTATGTTTTTCATATAAACTCTCCCCACCCCATAATATGTTTTCATATTAACTCCCCGGAGCCTCACCCATGAGGGTGGTGATCCTAGTATTAACTCCCTCCACCCTCACCGCCCTCAAATATACTCCTAAGACTAATATTTCATGGGTGAGGGTCCTGGTATTAACTCCCTCCACCTCTACGTCCATCCTATTAGGATATTTAGACACTTAGGAATTAGTTAAGATGTACTTGGTCTAATATGTCATTAGGTAAAAGTGTGTTTCTTAGTGTGTTTCTTTAGTATGAATTAGTATGCATTTGTAGTTAGGAAATCCGACGGTCACGATATGTTCCCAACATAGAGTGATCCGACAGTTCATACTCTCCCTGATCTTAACGGCCATTGATCTGTGGCTTAACACCCGATTGGTCCATGATCTCTATTTAAAGAGCATGGAGAGTCATTTGCCGATGATCGATTGTGAGAAAATCTATTGTAAAATCTCTCTGTAATTTGTTTATTTGCATTAATAAACTGCTCCAAGTGGTCGTGTTGGTTGGGGCCATGGATGTTTCCCCGTAGGGGTTTTACCACGTGAAAACATCGGTGTGCTGATATTTGATATGGTTATGTGAGTGGTTACTGAAGGTGTTCATCCTATGTTGGAATACATGTTTTGTTGAACATGGTATCAGAGCCTGTTTGAAGACCTGCTCCTGTTGAAGATCGAGATCGTGAAGCCGAGTTTCCTCATATCCGCTTTCTATCATTTTCGTACATTTCTGGGCTAAGAGGACTGTTCCATTGTGTTAGGAGCGCTCTTTTCAGTTAGGAGCACTTTTCATTTCACTCGAAAAGGTTTCCATTTGCCCAAGATACAACCATTACAGTTAGATCCGGAGGTATAAATCTTGAATATGCATTTTTTAAATTTCTGCAAAGTTTCATTTTGGTTTTATTTCGGTTTTGTACTTTTTATTTCCGGGTTGTTACTCTTTTAGATCTGTGTATTCTCTTTTCCCCGTGCCCTGTGTGATCTCGAAAAATCAGAAACAGATAGGAAAAGATGCATCTTCTGGGTAAGCTAACCAAGATCTAACCCTTGTTGTCATCGAGAAGCGAAATTATTTTCTTGTGTGGAAATAGTTTTTTTTTAGCATTCTCTCCAAGGCCAACAACAACAACAACAATCCTCCTTCTAAACATTACAATATGTTTTTCTATACCATTTAGTTAAAACTTGCCTTATTAAGTAAGAGGTCTTGAGTTCAAGTCTCTCTTTTGTTCCTTTTTTTTGAAAAAGTTCATGCTAAAATTGTAAAGTGTATTTCACTTCAAGTATAAAAGTGAATCACTATAAGTAGCTTTAATATTTTATTTTAGAGTTATTTATTTTGCATGCAACTTTTTTGTTATAAAGTAACTTCATTGTAAAAGTGATCCCCACTTCTCTTTATAAAATTGGGTCACTTCATAAAGCAACTTACACAATCACGTGGTCATTTGGTTACCGATTGTGCCTTTTTTTAAAAAGGGCACAACTCTAACATCGGAAGTCTGTTTTCAGTGCCGTTTTTTTTAAACTGCATAAATTTTTGAGCTCTTTCCATCCAGATTATTAGTTTCAGTTTTTTTATCCACATTATCTACATATTTAATATGGCTTCTACAAGTATTGTCTTGCTTACCAACAACAATTACTTAAAATGGAAATCTCATATGGAAGATTTATTAAGAAGTAAAGGCTTGTATCGGATTACCTTGGGAAAGGAAAAAGCACCCACTGATGCTGATAAGAAAACCAAGTGGGAAAATAGGAATGACGAAGCATGTGGACTAATCGGAATTTCCATCTCTCTTGATTTAAGGTACCACCTTCAAGATATTGATGACCCCAAAGAAGCTTGGGACACGATTGAATATGTGTTTGGTAAACTCAACATTATTCGAGCACAACAGTTAGAAAATCAAATAATGACCTTGAGTCCAAATGATTTTTCTTGCCTTGGAGACTATCTATCTAGGTTTAAAACACTTAGAATTTTATGTGAAGAATGTAAGATAAAGATGGAGGAAGAGCGTTGCATCTATCTTATTTTTTCTAAGCTAGGTAGTTCATATTCTATGTTTGTATCTACCTTTTATACCATGAGAGAGGCTCTAGGGGAAGAAGCTTATGAAAACCCAGTCTTGAGTCCTTTTGTGCTTCTTTGATTCAAGAGAAAGATAATCTTGTACAATTTGGAGTGATCAACACTGCGGGTCCCTCCAACAAAGCCTTAGTTGCCCAGCAAAAAGATAAACCCAAGTATCCCAAGAAGAAACATCCTCACTACAACAACAAACAACATAAGGGTCCCAAACCTACTCAGACGGCTTCATCTCCTATTGGTGACAAAGGAGAAAAATATAAAAGTAGGAATACTAACATACATTGCAACTTTTGTGATAAAGATGGTCATGATGTGTCCAAATGTTTCAAGAAGACGGCATCTTTAGAAGCAACAATGAAGAAGCACAACATCGGTATTGATTCTACTTCTTCTTCTTATCAGTGGCTTATTGATTCAGGAGCATCTTATCATATGGCTAAGGATAAAGCCATATTTTCTACTCTAAATGAATGTAACACCAAGAAAATGTGTGTTGGTGATGATAGATCTCTTAGTGTTGTAGGATCTGGAACAGTTCAAGTATATAATGGTCATTTCAATGATTTATTAAGTGTTCCAAGTCTTTCTTGTAACCTTCTATCAGTATATCAAATCACTCATTCAGGTGAAGGTAAAACCGTTGAGTTTTCACCTCACCAAGTTGGAATCAAGGATCTAAAATATCCTAAGCATGTTCTTGCAACTGGAATTTCTGATTATATTACCAGGTTATACAATTTTGACAACTTTGGGTCATCAACTTTTTCATCAATTTTTGTTTCTCATAGCGATAACTTGAGCAAACTTTGGCACGAGCGGTTTGGTCATCTAAACTATCACTCATTGCAACAACTATGTAATCAACAGATGGTGACTGGTCTTCCTCTTGTTTCATGCAGAGATGGTGTTTATGTTGGTTGTGTTCTCAACAAACATCATCGGGACAGTTTTGACAAACGTGCCTCTTGGCACGCCTCGGGTCCTTTGTAGCTTGTTCACAGTGACTTGTGTGGTCCACTTTCTTCTCCTTATTTTTCTGGGTGCAATTATTTCTTAACTTTCATTGATGACTTTTCCAGATGTACTTGGGTTTACTTCTTAAAACTCAAGAGTGAAGTTTTTGACAAGTTTTTTGCCTACAAGGCCCTTGTAGAAAAGAAATCTGGACATCAAATTCAAAGGTTAAGAACAGATAATGGAGGCGAATATGGGAACAATAATTTTACAAGTTACTACACTACACAGGGAATCCAAATGCAACACACTGTTCCATATACACCACAACAAAATGGTGTTGCTGAGAGAAAGAACCGCACATTAAAAGAA
>JZKD02S2053617.1:146052-160916 GCA_000966675.3 Picea glauca | reverse complement strand
GATCTACTTGGTCTAATATGTCGTTAGGTAAAAGTGTGTTTCTTTAGTATGCATTAGTATGCATTTGTATTTAGGAAATCCGATGGTCACGATATGTTCCCGACATAGAGTGATCTGACGGTTCATACTCTCCTTGATTTTAACGGCCATTGATACGTGGCTTGACACCCGATTGGTCCATTATCTCTATCTAAAAAGCATGGAGGGTCATTTGCCGATGATCGATTGTGAGAAACTCTATTGTAAAATCTCTCTGTAATTTTTTTCTTTGCATTAATAAACTACTCCAAGTGGTCGCGTTGGTTGAGGCCGTGGATGTTTCCCGTAGGGGTTTTACCACGTGAAAATATCGGTGTGTTGATCTTTGATCTGGTTATGTGAGTGATTACTGAAGGTGTTTGCCCTCTATTAGAATACTTATGTTGTCGAACACATCCCCACCCTCAAATATACTCCTAAGACTAATATTTCAACTCGTGCATTTTTGTTTTTACATTTTAAAACAAAATACCATATAAAAATTCATAACTCCCTAATAAATTAGAGGGACCAAATTATAAAAGCTAAAAAATGTATTTAACCTACCTACATTCACACATCAAAACCTTGTATCAATACTTTAACACTTTACTAGTGTAAATTAAATCATATTTATATTACAAATATTTTATTTAATAAACCTTTGACATATCAATTTCTTTAATATATATATTTAAAAATAATAATTTAATTAATGTTTAACACCACAAAATAACTTTTTTTATATATATATCACCCCAAAAAAACAAAGAAACATGTATAATCACCTAAAAGTAAAGAAGTTCAAGCCATTCTCATATAAACACCATTCGATAATTTGAAATTAAAAAAAATAAATTCAACTCAATATTAGAGAAATCAAGTAATATTTCTAAGTATTTAAAAAAAAAAAAAATTGTAGAAAAATATTTATATATTAAAATAATTTAAGATGTATATATGTTAGGCATATTTCACATAGTAATGATTTTTTTTTAAAGAAACATGTAGGAAGCCTAACTTTTAATAGGCATTAATGAAATTAATAAATCATTTTCCTAATGAAAAGAACAACACTCTTACACGACTGCCTCATTAATATCAAGAATACAATTTATAGTGTTGGAATATCTATATTGAATATTTAATCATTTCTATTACAATATTATATATATATATATATATATATATATATATATATATATAAATATATATATATATGAAATATACAACTCATATTATTTTAAAGGTTTGAATAAACGTAAATTCTAAATTAGCAGCCATGATTTTAATGGATAGAAAGATGGGAGATTTAACATAAACTGTAGTTGGGTTATTTGAGAAACTTTTCATATATGTTCTTGTAAGCATTTAAAATTCCATTCAACGAGTTTCAGCGCTCTTATGTCTCTTCATTGATCACCACCTATTCCACTATATGCCCATATGCCTGTTTTTCACCATATAGCCTGAAAAGATGAAACAAAGAAATTCCAGGCACCAACACCATGCACAGAGCTGACAAGAATGCATTAATCATTCCAGCTCCAGATTTGAAGCAGTATGCCATGAAAAACATACATACTTTGATCCGCTGAAATTCATCAAGACCCTGCTCTGAAATATACGTTGTTTCTGTAGTCGACGTTGCTGCAACGAAGATAACATAGGCCAGGGCATGCTCATTGCATAAACTTCACAATAAGAAAACATAATAGCACGTAATATTGTTAATGAAAATAGTTGCAGTAAGAAAATTCAGAGAATTTTCCCATTATAGTATGGTGAACAACATATTTTATTGTATGTCCAACTAAAAGAAAAGATAAAAAAATTAATTTTACCCTTATAAGCTCTTCCCCTCCCTGGGTGAAAAGACAATGAAATAGTTTTAGATTCATACATGATCACAAAAAAATATGGTCCACGCCAATGCCTTGTTCAACAGGATATGTCGCATATACAAACTCACAAAGCATCTCAACCCTTGCAGAAGAGAGTATACTGCAAGAATTCCATCTACAATGACTAAGAATCTGGATTAAAAACAACGAACCCATGTCAGATCTCATATGCCCTGCCCTGCCCGACACTCTTTCTAAAGATACCACCGCATTTCAGGAAACCAATAAAATTAGGGCTTTTACAAGTACTTCATAAATGAAATAATATAAATGCAAGGATACACAGATAATAAGATGATGATAAAGATGAGGAGTGAAATGCATTTGTCTGTCTCTGGCTGATACAACGAATGGTTACCTCCCTTGATACAATGAATGTTTAGAAGTAATGTTTTCCCCTGCTACTCCCCCCTATTTTAAAGCGCGTAGAGATATGTAATGAAGTCGTCCAGTTGGGGTGCATCATTTACAGTGAATGTTCAAGCTGAAGAGGTATCTAAGGGGTCTACAAGATAAGGCGTAAGCTAAAACCCAAACAAAGCTTGCTACCAACCTTGAGCAAGATACCAATCCCTGATTCAAATTTCAACTCGTTTTTGGAGCCAGCCTCTTTACAAGTCAAAATTTTTCAACGGATATGCATGGATCCATTCCATGGCACATGGCATGGCTTGGGATGGTAGGGTTGGAATTTGGATTCAATTTTACCTGTCAATTTTTTTATTTTATTTTTTTGGATGTTTTGGGTTTTTATATTGCACTTCACAAAACATTCTCTCTAAAATTGTGCCCTTCATTATTCGAGTTTTGATAATAAATTGAACCTTTAATAATATCTTTCACTAAAAATTTACTCTTTCATAATTATGTGAAATTAAAAATGTTAACTTTGAAATTTACTTACCCTTTAAAAACAAAAAACAAAAAATAGCCACAACAATAAAACAATTCAAAGTTAAACATATTAAATACCAATCAATAAAATGAAAACAAAAAAATTGGATCAATTGAATATTAATTCACAAAACATAAGAAGAGGTAAAGGTGTTTTTTTCAAACCAGTGAGAAAACATCCAATACCAATCAATACAACTAAAATTGAAGATTATAAAAATTAGGTGTTCATTCTCAAAACAAAATAAAAATACATACCTAATACATTAAAATACCAATGAATAAATAGAATAAAAACATACATACCTAATACATTAAAATACCAATGAATAAAACCATAAAGTTTTAAATGAAGAGAAATATCATTCCCATTAGGGAAATGTTGATAGTTGACACACACCCTGCATACACATGCATCAATACATCAAAGGCCAGACTCCACACTATAACACAAGTATTTGGAGTTGCGCGCTCATAGACAAATACATCAATAGGAATCAGGCTCTATCCAAACCTACTTTCAGCCACTCTTCTTCACTCTTCCACAACTAGCCTATTCTCCCCTGTAAGTTGTCACGACCCGCCAGTTATCCCGAGTCCTAATTAACCCAACTCGCGAATGGAAGACAGACGTAAAAACAATAGTATGGATACATATTGGACTCCACTGGCTAGAGTAAAGGGATGTGGGTAGCTCAACCATACTTGCTTCCTTAAAATTCCTTCCCATTCATCATGATCCCTGGTAGAAGCTGAAACACCGTGGCCTACGAATTTCAAACCATACTCTGATAAAATTTAAATAATGATATTGCAATAATCACATCTCCCCACTTATTACCTGTCAAATGGAGAGGAAATTGAACATAGATCACAAAACTATTAACACACATATAGTTCTCCTCTGAATCAGAGTTAGTGCCGCTAGACATGATGCTATTGGCTTATTACATGACACATTCCTGACTTATAAACTTAAAGTACATTACATAATAAATCCCAATTTTCTGATTTTGTCATGGTTAAGGGAAATGAATGGCTAAGCACATTAAGTGTCTTATCCCATTCAAAACTACTACATTAAGTGCTCTATGTCTAGATTTCTAACTTTCAAATATCAAATATAATAAAAAATAACCTTACTATGACGGGTGACCTACAAAGATCAAGTATAATAAAAATAAACCAAGATCAACTATAATAATAATAAAAAGTTTATGTTTAAGTTATATTAGCTTGTCACCCTATCCAATCTGCAAGGAAAGAAGTGCCCATTCATCCTAAGTGAACTTAATGGTTTCAATTTTTTCCATTTACTTTCAAAGTTTCCAACAGGGAAATGACAAGAAACTGAACAATCTGCTCTAAGCATTCAACAACATAAATAATAAATAATATTAGCTTGTTACAAACTCACATATCCCATCACAATCACAACTGCACAATTAATTGCATTATCTATCCAAATATCTAAATATCATGGATGGTACACAGATTATAGAACTCCCGCACATATCTGGACCAGACTATAATGACGTTTTCAAAAATTCATGGCCCGTCATAAATACATTTTCTGGACTTGGTTTCCCATTCGAAGAGACAGTAACTTAAAAAGTTTGGGCGTAAATAACGGGAAAAATGGTTGGGCATTTTTCCCTTCAAATTCCAACCCTATTGGATGGCTAACTATCCCATGCACTACAACTCATTGTCGACGAGCGTTGGGATTGCTCATATTTGGAGGGACGACAGAGGTTTGTGTCATGGTAAGGACTTTGGTCGGCCAGAGCTCTGACATGATGGACTACGTGATCCAGGTGGATATCGATGGCCACCCACCTTTTCCAACTGGCTCAAAACAGTTTTCTGGCAATTCTAGCAATTTACTATTTCTAGCAGGTTTTAACTTCCGGGGCCATTTTGAGGGCCCAAATGAAGGTTTTTATAGATCTAGGTTCTCAATGATAGGTGAAGGAATAATTGATCCCACAAAATGAATCTCCTCGACGATACCTTTCCAACGAGCTATCACACACCTAAAACGGAGATCGTATGCAAAAGTTACGACCCCGGGAAGTTGATGTACTCACTTACCCAAACGGGGCCCACATGACTTTTGGCGCTTCATCTCCCAGGGTTAGGTTTTGGATGTCTATGGTTTTTGGAATTCCTGCTTATTGTAAAAATGCCTTCAGAGCCTCATTGTAATCATATTCTTGAGAATGCGAGTAGCCGTCACATCTCTTCTCAGAGATAAGCTGCCACCATTCTAGCGAGTCTTTCACTCTGTATTTTTACAGTCTATGTACATTTATTTCATTAATAGAAATTGTGTATTACTGTATCTTTATGTTTATGGTTGCATCTCTAATACATTTATGTTATCTTATTGAATATATGCGATATCTTTGTGCATTTCTTTATTATATCTCCGATCTCATTTCGTGCCGAAAATAATCCGGATCACTACGGGAGTCCGGACATAGAAAATAGTTGCCGACAAAGGTTCAAAACATTTGGATTTTAGCTTATGCGAAATCATGTAGCTGTTATTTATCCGTCTCCATTGAAAGAGAATTTTGATGGGACACCATTGAAGGAGAATTTTGATGGGACACAATCTGATGCTGCATACTTAATATGGAGAAGTTTTTTTATGATACACAATTTGGTGTTCTCCATTGAAGGAGAATCATTGACGGGAAACAGTTTGGTGCTTCATACTTGATATGGAGATTTTGTTGTTGTTATTTATAGTTCTTCGTTGACACAAAAAATTTGATGGGACACAATTTAGTGCTTCATAGTTGAATATATACTAAAATGTTTTAACAAAACATATGATAGCCTTGAAGCTTTCAATATTGTTTTATGTTATTTTAGTCTTGTCTTTATCGTAATTGTTTGTCTCTTCAATCATTCTTTACAAGGTTCAAGTTCCGCAAGGCTACCTCGAGAGATTTTCAAAGTGGAACGTAGGATCTTTCGAGGGTCTTCTTTCAAAGTTTGTTGAATATAAGATGATAATTTCGATTAGAATCCCATCAATTTCCTTTTAAGTTCCTTTTAATGATATCACACGATATGTAGGCTACCATATAGATTTTTTTAATAAACATGTCAATATAAATAGGCATAAATAGACATCCAGAGACAAATAACTTTTAAGAAGACACACTATACTTTCGATTATAATTCCGTCACCGCCATGTTAAGTTCCTTTTAATGATGTCATTTCAAGGATAAAATGGAAGTGGTGGAACTTGGGGTAAAATGTGATTATGTGAGATTAACAATTGTAAAATGTGTCAAATATACCGTCATTAATTGTGTCTGATTAATAGTTGTAAAATGTGGAAAATATACAGTCATATTGATATGCACTTTCCATCATGCATCCATCCTTCGATAACGAGCCACCCTCCCAATTTTACAGAATAGTATTTTTGCGTGTCGTTTGTAAGTCTCTTTTCTTCCAATGTCTTCCTAGCATAAGCTATAGGGATGAATGTTCGAAGTCAGTTATTCAGTTAACTTTATTACTATAAGGGGGTTGTTTTACCAAAAACAAAATTGAAAAGAAAATTAGAACTCATAGTAAACTAAAAAGAAATTGAGATTCAAGTAATGTACCAAAGGAAGATGTGAAAACCAACAGAATAATAACAAATCCAATGTATCTTTGAGACCGTACATTATGAAGCTCTCTGTTATGGTTAATTCTATTTTTTCACTTTAAAAAGGAAAGATTTTATAAATAAAATAATAATAATTAAAGTTTGTAAGTGGTCATGAACCCTGCGACATATTTGGAGCGCATTGATGGTGATGGTTTCTTAGAAAACCTATACCTGTAAGGATAAGATGAGGCTGAAAGATGTACGTGTAAGGATAATAAGAAGAGGTACCAAGTGTGTGATCAGACCAGGAAATATATTATTTTAAGTGCAGGTTATTATGCATGTAAGAACAGTGAGAATGGTGATCTGGACAAAGACATAAATACTTAGTGGCTCAATCATAAAGGAAGCCTTTTTGATGCTTCCATGATGAAAACTCAGAATGAGAACAAGAAGATAGAATTTGGGAAAGAAAATGAGCACAACGCAATAGTATTGAGTATTGAGAATATTAGAAGAAATATAAAAGGATGAGACAAATAGGCTCAAGCATATCAAGAACGATTGTATAATTGGCCAAGACAACTAGTAGTGTATAGTCAGACTATTGAGGTTACATATATATTTAACACTCCCTCTTAAACTCAACAGTTACAAACATCAGCACTGATAATGCCCAAGTGTTGTCTCTGAAAATAAAAAATGGATATTCTAGTGGCTTTGTAAAAATATATGCGAGTTGATCTCGAGATCCACAGAATTGAAGTGTTATGTCACCATTATTGACTAGCTCGCGTATGAAGTGAAACCGAGTGTCAATATGGTCACTTTTAATGTGAAACACATAATTTTTGTATAGATCAATTGATGAGGTGTTGTCACAGAAGATGGGAGTTGGATCCTTTTATGTATGTCACATATCATTCAATATTCTTCTCAGCCACACAGCTTGACATGAAGATGAGGTAGCAGCAACATACTCTGCCTCTGCAGAAGATATTGATACAATGGGTTGTTTCTTAGATGCCCATGAAATTAGGTTCATGCCCAGGTGAAAAGCATGTCCTGAGGTTCTTTTCCTGTCATCTAGGCTTCCTGCAAAATCATTGTCTGTGTAACCAGAGAGATGATTATCATCAGACTGAGTGTACCATAAGCCAAAATTGAGAGTACCTACAACATATTTCAGAATTCTTTTCGCCATCTTTCAGTAAGAATATTTGGGGGATTCCATAAACCTAGAAACAAGGTTGGCTGCATACATAATATCAGGCCTAGTTGTTGTAAGATACAACAAACTTCCTACTAAAATTTTGTACAGGGTAGGGTCCATTGTAGGGCCTTCATCTTGCTTGCTCAATTTTGTGCCTAGGCGTATAGGAGTTTCTGTTGGATTGTAGTCTTCCATGCAAAATATTTTGACGATGTCTGTTGCATACTTTTGCTGACAGACAAAAATGCTTTTGGTTGATTGATCAATCTCAATCCCCAAAAAATATTTCATTATGCCAAGATCTATCATCTCAAACTTAGATTGCATGGTATGTTTAAAACCGTTTAACTCAAAATTTCCAGTATATATCATGTCATCAACATATAAACATACAATCAAAATTTTACCGTGCTGATTTGTTTTGGTGTATAAAGTTGGCTCATTTTGGCTTCTGTTGAAACCACTTTTGATCAGGTAAGTGTCAATCTTGTTGTACCAAGCTCTTGGAGCATGCTTTAAGCCATACAGGGATTTCTCCAATCGATACACTTTGGCTGGCTGCTCTTTGAATTCAAATCCAGGTGGTTGATCCACATAGACCTCTTCTTCTAAAACACCATTTACGAAAGTTGACTTGATATCCATCTGGTATACTTTCCATTTGTGTTGAGTTGTTATGGCTAAGAGAGTCCTTACAATGTCCAATATTGCTACTAGAGAAAAAGTTTCACCATAATCAGTACCTGGTTGTTGTGATAATCCTTTGACAACAAATATTGCCTTGTGTTTTTCAATCTGCCATTTTCATTGAGTTTAATTTTGTAAACCCACTTGACACCAATACTTTTCTTGTGTCTAGGCAGATCAACAAGATCCCATGTCTTGTTCTTCTCAATGGATTCAATCTCTTGGTTCATGGCTTGAACCCAATGTGGCTCCTTAGTTGCCTCTTTAAAATATGTGGGTTGACATGACATTAATGAAAAAATATTGTGTTGTTAAATGTCATCCAACTGTTGATGGATTTCTCTCAAACTTCAAGTTCTCTGATTTTGAAGTTCGGAGGATGAGTTTCTGCTAGAAGTTGAGTTATCCCGAGAACTTTTAGATTATCCTTGTACCTTCAGTCTTGGAAGAGTAGCCTGATGTGTTTTATGTCCTGAATTCTTTGTGTCTTCAGGAAGTGACAGTAATGGATCATGATTGTCCATTTGTTGATTTTCAGACTCGTTCTAGAATTGATTTTCCAGAAATTTTACATCTCTGCTGAGAATCAATTTATTTGATATTGGATTGTAGATCCTATAGGCTTTTGATGTTTCGTTGTAGCCAGTAAAGATACATTTCTCACTTATATCATCTACTTTATTCCTTAATTCGGAAAGGATGTGAGCGTATGCTATGCATCCAAATGTCTTGAGATGTGCAACATTTAGCTTTGTCCCACTCCATGCTTCTTGATGGACATTCATCTTTAGACTGGCAGTTAGAGATCTATTCAGAAAATAAACTGAGCATGCTATTGATTCAGCCCAAAATGTATTTGAAAGACATTTCTCTTTGAGTAGGATTCTTGCCATGTTCATTATTGTTTGATTCTTCCTTTCAGCCACTCCATTCTATTGGGGAGTATACCTGGTTGTAGTTTGCATGATTATGCCTTGTGATTTATAGAAATCTGAAAATTATTTGGAGTTGTATTCTCCTCCTCCATCTGACCCGAGAGATTTTATATATTTTCCACTCTATTTTTCAGCTTCTGCTTTGAGTTCTTTGAATTTTGCAAAAGTTTCAGACTTGTGTGTGAGAAAATAGATCCAGATTTTCCTACTAAAGTCATCAATAAACGTTAGAAAATAAAAGCTACCACCTATTGACTCTGTTTGCATTGGTCCACATAGGTCAGTGTGAACAAGTGCTAGGTGTTGTTTGGCTTGAGTGGAGGACTGTGGAGAACTAGTTCTCTTATGTTTTCCAAGTATGCAAGACTCACATGGAGGATTTTTCTCTTTGAAGACAGGTAGACCTTTGACCATGGAGTGCTTCTGGAGAAGACTTAGACTCTGAAAGGGTAGGTGTCCATATATTGTATGCCAAACCATAGTTTCATTGGGGGTGGATGCACTTTGTGCATATGATTGGATCAGATTTGTAGTTATGAGGGTCAGGGGAAACATTCTATTCCTGGTCATGTGGATTTCAGAAATCAATTTTCTACTGGGGATTTTATCATATATCCTACATGATTCTCCTTAAAAAAGTACCTTATATGCATGTTCAATGAGTTGTCCTACACTTAATAGATTATGTATCAGATCTAGAACATGATAGACATTATGTATGTCTTTCTTTACATTTTGTTTAGTAAGAATAAGAACGGTTCCTTTTCCTTGAACTTTGACTAAGGAATCATTTCCAAGTGTAATATCAGATGAAATTGAAGAATCAATGTTTGTGAGTAAATATTTGTTACCTGTCATGTGATTTTTGCATCCATTGTCCAGCAACCAGAGATGTTTATGTTGTTCTTCAGTCTTGTGGCATGAGCAAAACATACCATCTGGGGTTTCTCCTTCATGATTTGAGACATGTTCTCTACCTGAGAGATGATCTGCTTGCTTCTTCCGGCATTCAGATTCATAGTGCCCAAAATTTTTGTAGTTACAGAATTGTATGCTTGATTTGTCATTTGATCTTCTCCCTCTTCCTCTTTAAGGCTGGAAATTTTTATTTTGGTTCTGTTGTTTGTAACCTTGGAAATTATGATTCTGGTTCTATTGTATGTGACCTTCATTTGAGGGATGGTTACTTGGACTTCTCCCTCTTCCTTGATGACCTATTCCTCTTCCTCTACCTCTCCCTGTGTTGTAGGAGAATTGAGTTTTGAAGGCATTGGCGATTGACTCATCTGTGAGATGTAGTCTGGTCTCATGTGTCAATAGAGAGCCCATTAACTCATCTATTGAAAAATTTCAGAGATCCTTGGATTCAAGGATAGCTGTTACAACCATTTCAATTTTTTTTGGTAAAATTTTGAGGACTTTCTCAACAATTCTTTGACCAGGGATGGCTTCACCAGTCAATCTGATCTGGTTTACGATTCCCATGACTCTAGTCATAAAGGGATCAACATTTTCAGACTTTGTCATTTTTAAAGTCTCAAAGTGTGTCCTCAAGGTCTGCAGTTTGACTGTTTTGACTATGTCATTGCCTTGGCAAGCCGATTTAAGGATGTCCCAGGCCTGTTTTGAAGTAACAACGCCTATGATTTTTGAGAAAATCGAGTCATCCATGAAATTTTGAATCCAGAATTTGGCTTTATTTTCTCTATTCCTCTGTGTTGCCTGAGCAGTCCTCTATTGATTGGTCATGGCAGCAAGGTCTAATGGATCTGGTTCCACATATCCAAGATCCACTGGATCCCAGCACTCTCGTGCTTGCAAGAAGGATCTCATTCTTAGAGACCAAAACTCGTAATTATTTCCAAGAAGAATTGGTCCTTGAGTTGGTCCTAATTGCTCAAGGTGGCCATCTTTGAAGAGAAAAAAAAAATAGACTACAAAGAATTGCTTAAGAATTTGCATGCTTACTTGTTTCCTATGGGTAAAAACAGGTCTGCAAAGTTCTCTCAGTGACTTCGGACTGAAAAATGAGGGGTAGACTACTTCTTTAGCTTCAATCTAGCTGGATCTGACTATCCGAGAACAAGATCTACAGATTCAGAGCTCTGAGCTCTATTCTTTAGAAACAATAGCAACTGTAGCCCCTCTAATGGAGGAATCAATCTTTCTAAATCCACTAGCCCTTATGAAACTTGGCCTCTGCGACTAAGCACTAAGCGTGAGCCTCACCTCCACACGACCACAGGCTATGACCACACGCCTATGAAAAAGGCGTGTCACGATTTAGTGTGTCAGGACATTGTGAGTGAGCCAACCCTGACTCCCTGACTCCCAAAATGCCGAAAATTCGGAGCTCCCAATCTAACGGTCCCAATTCTTTCACGATCTGATGGCTCAGATCACGTTAGGGTTTCGCGTATCAGGATTTCACGTATCGTGAGGTCGAATTACTTTCCACCTCTATTCTCCTGATCCCCGAAATGTTGAAACTCTTCCTGGACAATCAAAGGTCCATATCTCTCCTTGATCAACAATTTTGATCTAATCGCGAATTCACGTCTCATGAATTCTCACGATTTCCCCCTTTGACTTTTCCCTCCTACGAGTCAGTGAAATGTTGATCTCTTGCCACACGTCCCTTCCAATGGACTGTTCAGATGATGTCGGGATTTCATGACTTACGACCTCCAAGTCACGACCTCCTTAACAATCTCGACTCCCAAAATGATGATATTTCAGAGTGCCCCAAATCCGACGGTTCAAGCTCCTCTGGATATAATGGCTCAGATCAAATTGTGATTTCGTGTTTCGTGAGTTCTCATGGCTTCAAACTTTGACTCCTTCGAGTCATGAGTCAGTGAAACGCAGATTTGTTGCCACCTGTCCTTTGATGATGGAAGTTTCTAATGATTTCAGAATGATCGACGGCTATGATCCTTTCGCGAGTTTTCATAGCTCTTACCTCAGGATTTTCCGATTTGTGAATTAACGAAGTGTTGTTGCAACGTTGTATCCAATGGTTCTCAATGATCCACAACTGATGACTGAGATCTTCTTCGTAATTGCACTGTGTTCTCTCTTAACCGTGAACTAGCGAAGTATTGATCGTCTAATGCTTGTCTACTTCTTAGATCAATGGTCAGGATTTGTTTCGGACTTTGGAACTTTGTAAGTCTGATTCTCCTATACACTTTCAAAGCTTTAATGTTAGTGCACTTTACCTTGATCAGACGGTTATTGTTTCCCTTGTTGTGATCTGATGGCTAAAACACGTTCTCCTTTTCTACGTGCTCCTCATCCTTTCTGAGCTTGACTAATGGCTCAGATCTTTTCGCAGGGTTGATCTTATGTTTGTTGAGCTTGTCTTTTTCTGTATGAACAAAGACTTTCTTCTTGAGAAGGAATTTCGTGAATCTTTCACGAATTCTTTAAAAATATCACGGATCTTTAATTTGTATCCTTCGATTCTCCTTTCGTGGCTATGCCTTCACGTGTTGTGATGTTTCCAGTGATCCTTTTGAGAAGACTGATATCTCCACTCTCCTTTAGCAGACTACAGACTATTATTCAAGATTCTTTAAGCATTGCATCCTGCTGCAATTGCTCTACTTCTTCACGCTCACTTTCTGCAACGATATTTTGAATGTATCATGGACTTCGTCCTGTTCTCCAATCATTGTTAAGAATCTTGTGTCCCGTGATCTCGTAAACAGTGTAAGTTCTGCACTTCTTAGGATCGGGCTGCTCTCCAAACTATGTGAATATGCTTATGTTTGAAGCTCTGATACCATGATAAAATGAGAACAAGAAGATAGAATTTGGGAAAGAAAATGAGCAGAGCGCAATAGTATTGAGTATTGATAATATTAAAAGAAAGACAAAAGGCTAAGCTAAATAGGCTCAAGCATATCAAGAACAATTGTACAGCTAGCCAGGACAGCTGACAGTGTACAATCATACTGTTGAGATTATATATATATTTAACAAATGGATTCCATCCTTTCCAAGGAAAAAGTAAATTATATATAGCCCCTGTCAGTAGCCCCTAACCATGTAATAGCCAACCTATATTAACACGGTGAGGAGACAACACATATTTACCAGTTCTTTTATGGAGTTTGGTTGAATAAACGTCACTGCTGGAGGAGGATTACTTCACGGCTTAAAGGGATTGACTACAACAAAATTGTTGGTACATACAGGTGGGATAACTGTAATTTTCGACAACATGAATAAGTTTCAATAGGTGTCCTCCAACCACAGTATCATTGAAAGCCCACCCAAGTTAGTATATATCACGCACATGAAATATGATATAAATATATGAATATAGCATATTACTAATGATTTCATTTGAACATATGAGTACTTTTAGTGAGAAAGGGAATTTGATCAGTAGAGGGAGCCAAACGTATTCTTTCACCACACAAACTGTAATTCAAACCGGGAAATCTGAGTAGAAATCATTTTATTAATTTAAAATCTGAGTAGAAATCACTATATTAATTTAAATTTGCAGGTTCTACAATACTGTTGAAATTGAAGCCTCCCATAAGGAAATTGAGTGTGTCTCATATGATTAGGGAAATTATGCAAGGGTTCCCTGGATTTGCTAGATTTTCTAGATAAAGAAATCCAAAAGACGTTGAGCATGGACAAATTCACTCTAACAATAGCATGAACTCCCAGCCTGCATGTAGCATAAATTCCCATTGTTCATTGTAGCATAAACTCCCAGTGTCCATGAATAAGAAGAATCCATGAATAACATGAACATAATGAGCAGAATGAATCCCTTCCTGAATAGGATTTCCCAGCAGTAACAACAGCATAAGGGAAACCTCATACAACCTCTTCCAAGTATTGGACTCATCAAACCCTAGTATTTATGCACAAACCCAATACATTTTATGGACATAACTTATAAGAACCTCATATGTTTCTGATAAGTGCACCGCTGGAAATAATTTTCAAAATTTTCATAGATTCTAACAATAGCCGATCCTTTTGAATGTAGATGACTTTGAATTTCTGTTCAGATTGCAATTTTTTGAAAATTAATATAAGACACTATGGACTATTTGTGGAAGAGAACATCGCACATACATCTAATCTAGTAATGTTCAAAATGTATGGGAGGGTTATATGGGGTGGTGGAGAATCAAACCCAGACTAAGGAAATCAAATTAAAATCAGGGTTGTATGCGGGTGGTGGAGAGTCAAACCCAAAGTAAAGTCGAATATACATAAGTCGATTTCTAAAGCATTGTTATGATATTATTCTCTAGAATTGGTGGCATTGTTAAATATATATGTAACCTCAACAATCCGACTATACACTGCCAACTGTCCTAGCTAGTTGTACAATCATTTCTTTATTTTCTTTATGTTCTTGATTTGCTTGAGCCTATTTAGCTAAGCCTTTATTTAGATATATTCAATACTATTTTGCTCTGCTCTTTTTCTTGTTTCCCAATTCTATCTTCATGTTCTCATTTTGTCATGGTATTCGAGCATAGGACGTAAGCCTCTTCACAGTGCTTGGAGAGAAACCTCGATCTTAGCAAGAAGAGCACAAAGCTTACATTGTGAA
>JZKD02S2053617.1:107915-137900 GCA_000966675.3 Picea glauca | reverse complement strand
TAGGCAATTTTCATCTTCTGTAATTGGAAGACAAATTTTGTCATGTCATGTAATTGGAAGACAACTTTTGGAAGACATTTTTTGTCTTTGGGTGTAATTGGAAGGTAATTTTTGTCTTGTTGATTAATTGAAAGACAAATTTTTCCTTCTTGTGTAATTGGATGGCAAATTTTCAAAGATGTTTTTTGTCTTTTGGTGTAATTGAAAGACAATTTTTGTCTTGTTGAGTAATTGGAAGACAAATTTTGTCTTGTTTTGTAATAGGAAGGCATTTTTGGAAGACCTTTTTGGTCTTATTTTGTAGTTGGAAGGAATTTTTTGTCTTCTTGTGTAATTGGAAGGAAATTTATGTGTTGTAGTCGAATTGGAAGTCACAATAGATATTATATTATTATGAAATCTTAGACCATGCAAACTAACTTTCCTCATATCTTATATTAATTAATTACTAACTTTTTTTCAATTTATGAATTAACTAAAATACAAAAATGAAAGAAATGATCAAAATAAAACACCATCCACACACAGATGAACACAAGATATATCCCAAGAAACCTAACACATGAAAAAAACTAACAAGATTGAGCGTTGTAACATGGTTCTTGATATAGGTAACATAGTTCTTGAGGTCAAAATTTTTGAATTAGATTTCCCAATGTCTATTTGGAAGGTATTCTCAAGCTCAAAAGGAAATGTAGCTCTTGCATATTTGAAAGTGAATTTATTTTTCTCACTTTTTTTTTCTCTGAAAAGGATTTTATACAATGGCTTAAGGTTAAAAGTAAACCCACAACAACTTTAACCAATGCAATCCTCTTATAAAATTTACATTTATACATTAAAAGTATCATTAATGTCAACGTGATTTAAACTCAATCGTATCTGAAGTGATATATTCAAAAACTTAGAAACATGGGGTTAGCCCAAAAAAATAGATAATGTCACATGGATCAACCAAATAATGTTACTAGCCATCCTAAACTTGAATAATCACATGATGCATGGGTTCTTTATGAAAGTGTTGAAAGCCTTACTTGTAATAATATTGTAAGTATAAAGAGTCATAGGTGATAGGAAGCATGTTGATTTATGGAAGACCAACATTCATTTGTTTTTTATTTATGCACCTATTATGCTAATGCCAATCCACTGCCAAGCACATCAAGTGTGAAGTTATCTTTTCTGTCATCCCTGGTCTGTCAGTGGTATCAGAGCCAATGTAGTTAACTCCATGAGTGTTTCTCCTATTGGTAGAAAATTCCCTCTCCCATATTTTCCTTTCCAGTCTAATCCTATGGTTGATTCTCTTCCATGGCCAGAGTAAACCCTATTCTCTCTGGTTTCCCTACAACCACTCATATGAAAATGCTAATTTATTTCGTCGATTCTCGTTGCAATTATTTTTACTTTCCCTATGCGATAAAAAATCTACGCCCATCATTGCATCTCTATTTTCGAATGTTGTGTTTGTCATGGGTGTCTTTGCAATGTCTAAAGGTACCTCAAATTACATAACACACACTTATGCTTAAATAAAGTCGTTTGAACCCTAAATTGCATGCCCTCATGTTGCACCACTCTTTCTCTCCAATCTGCCATTGACTTGCACGACCACTCATCCTCATGTTGCTACCTTGATTCTCACGACATCGACCACAGTTCGACCTCACAATCCACACTCGTTGTCATTCAACTTCCCACAGAGAATCTCAACCTTAGGTCTATGCCCGTCGACTATTCATTTCATGTCGTTGTCAATTGTTCAATTCACACTCCCATTGCTTGTGTGAATGGTATCATGTAAAGACCACCATTTATGTCTCATTTCTGACTCCAACTTCCACATTATTTAATCGTTGTGATTTCTAGATGTTGAGAGTTTTCTTTATAGTCATGGTTGTGAATGTGGCATCCCAGTAATTTGTATGAGGACCATTGGTCACTGCGCATTTTTAATTAGCATACTAGTCACTTTGAATTGGTACAGATGTTATGCTAGTATGGTTATCGTTTTGAATTGGTACACTAGCATCTTGGTTTTGAGAAGAATGATATCATGTGATAAAATTTAATAAATATAGTGAAGTTTGTATCGGATTTATCTGTACGATGTAAGCATCTTAGGGCCATTTCTATTGACGATGCAACTTTGCTTGTGAAGTGTTAGCACTAGAAGTCACCTCTGGATTGCGTCAAAGGTAAGCCCAGTACCCATCATAGTTTTATGTCACCGGTTGGTTGTAAAAAGGTCAAATGGGCGCAATATCAAGAAAATATCATCTTAACTCAGAAAAATGGACTGGCATGCACAAGCAGGTGAGGTATTAGTTTAACTTCAGTCATTTGGTTGTAGTAAAGGTGAGTAGGGGAAGACTTTTGTGAGAAAAATGTAGAGGTCTGTTGTAGACATCAGGTCTTCTAACAACCCAGGTGGAAAAACTTAAACATAATATCTTCTTGAACTTAAATCTCAACGAAAATGAAAGGAATGATAAAAACATTATAATCAAACATTCATCATAATATAGCCACAACAATTCATGTGAATCGGTCATTCATGAACTCTTTCAGTATCAGAGGAGAATAAGATGGAGTAAGAAAGATGAATTATATTAAACAAGAGGTCTCAAATACAGATACATAACCAAAAGAACCAGAGCTTTGTTAAAACTTTACAATACGGGAGCTTTTCTCTACCACCAACCATAACAAAATATCAAAACTGAGTATTTATACTCAGAACAACCTGCCACCACCGGGAGTGTGACCTGGCTACTACATTCAAAGCTTCGCGTATGCACCTTCCTTTGTTAGTCTGCACTTGCATTCTTCTGTTAGACGTGATCTCAGATCAGTATGGGCTTTGCAGGAAAATCTAATGACAGGGGAACTTTCGGCTGACAGTATACCCCACAGCTAGCTCTTCCATGCTTTCCATTTATGGGGTTAGCCGAGGTTTCAACCACCTCTCCATTTCCATTAACTACTTGTATCGGGGTCGGGATGGAGCCTGACACCCATGAATGCTCCAAAAGACATTCACAAATTATCCAAGTCAAACCCGACGTTTTGAAACCTCACAGATCTTCTAATGAGACCAAAACGATCACTTTTGGCCCTTGGCACAACTTCTCTCCATTTCTCCATGCGACCTCAGGCCATGACCTGGGCTCCCCTATGTAATTATGGGATTTCACAGTTTGGGAGTTTTCACTCAATTCAATCTCAAAAATCTCGATGTTCGATCCTGCGAAATGGATTATCCAAATCGACGATCACAATCGTTTTAAATATGATGGCCACAGTCACTTCCTTGAACAATCTCAGTCGTTCGTTTCTCGACCGACACTTTTCCCTCATAATGGCCCTGCTGCCATATGATCGCTAACTGTGATCGTGGTCTCAACTCTCAGGCGCATCATGATTTCACATTTCACGAACTCACGTTGAGCTCCATGCTCAAACCTCCGATTTGCGAAATCCCAATCTCTCGGATCAGGTGCCACGTGTCCCATTTGATCGGATGGCCCAAATGAATATCGACCTTTTGGGATTTTGAGCCATTGACATTTCTCACTTGAGATTTTCTTAAACGACTTTCTCCATGTCGATCCTGTGCCACGTGTCCTTCTGAAATAGACGGCTCGGATCATTTCGCAACTTCGTGCTTCACGAGTCCTCATGGATCTGCCCTTTGACTGCTCCATTTTGCAAGTCAACGAAATGATAATCTTGCGCCACGTGTCTTTTCGAGGATCAATGGCTAGGATGACCTTGCGATTTTAGAACTCTATATGAGCTATACTTCGTGCAACTCTATGATCCCGATCGTCCAGTGGTCGTCGATCTGATCTGCCTGGTGGATCTTCATCGTTGAAAATTCATTATGCTCGCTCGCTTGATTTGATTCCATATCAGACTGCTCTAAGTGTTGCGCCTATACTAATTTCTACGGTCTCTGTAAACATATACTTGGGTGACTGGTTGAGGGCTAGGGAGAACAGAATGATTGGTGACAGAGGTAAAGAGAGAAGTGATTGATCCTAGATAAAAGAGGTCGATCAAACAAACGAATGCAGACAGAAGAAAAACAACAAGCTGAGAGGAAAAAACTACAGTCGGGTTTGCAAAAGGAGGAGAGAAAGGTAAAATACAGACTTCGGTAGAAACCATAAACCCCTAAGGCTTTGATAATTTTATGTGAAAACATGAAGAAAGTTGGAAAAATTGTTGTATATGTTATAGTATATGTAGATGATATGTTGGTAATAGAGAACAATGAGAGCTACATTGCATCCATAAAGAAGGATTTGAAAAGAGACTTCGAGATGACAGATTTGAGACATCTTCACTACTATTTGGGCATTGAGGTGATTCAAAATTCAAGGTACATATTCATATCCCAAAATAATTACATTGGAGAACTATTGAACAAGTTTGGCATGGCTAAGTGCAATCATGTTTTTTCTCCAATGGAATAGAACTTGAAACTCACATCAAAAGAAGGGAATGAATTTGAGGATGCAACCAAGTATGGACAACTCGTGGAAAGTATTATCTATCTTACTACCACCATACTAGACATTTCATCTATTGTTGGGATTCTTTCTGGTTGATGAAAAAGCCTTGTAAAAGACATTGGTCTGCTCAAAAAAGAGGTCTAAAATACTTGAAAGGAACTCAAGATTTTGCACTTAGGTACTCTAAGGTAGATGAATTCAACATGATTAGATATTTTGATTCAGACTTTGTTGGGGATAAGGAAACTGAATTATCAACTTTAGGCTATCTCATGAGTCTTGGATCAATAGTTGTCTCTTGGAGATTCCACAACATAGGAAGAATATGTGGAAGTTGCAAAAATGACAAAGGAGACTTTGGAAATGACCATATTTAATGGGTTTTTAATTACAAATGGGATTTTAATGGACATGATTTGATATGGTCTGAATATTTTTCATCGTCACAATAAATAAAGGGTTGTGATTTTATCCATTAACTTTATTGCATGACAATAGATGTATGTTCATCATTAAAAAGGATAATTAGAGTGATTAGCATAAGAATTGTAGATTTTGTTATTAAGGTCTATATTGTTTAACTATGCTAAGGCCTGTTAAGATTTTACAGGGCATTTTACTACTGGTGGGCATCAATGGGCAGTGTTGCTTCCAAACATATATTGACCTTCAAGTTTTTTTGTTCAACTAGATTTATGGTTTTGAAGTCATAATTTCCATGTTTGAAGTTGGACAACATAAGAAGTAACTTAACAGGGGAAAATATAAGTTTGTACACCTTAACCACATTTCCAACTGGAAGGTTCTCATATGAATTGCACCAAAAGGAACCATCTTCTTTATTAAATATTAATATGTGGGCATTGACCTTCATGTCCTAAATAAACCTCCTTAAATATTCCATGACATCCTTATTCATACATGCCCCAGGAAAAATCACATTGGTAGGATGAAATGGTGTCAGTCTTGTAAAAAACAACACTATTGTTAGCAGAAAACAAAGGTTTGCAACCCTTTGAAATTTATCGGCATCCAATAAGAACACTTCCATAATGGTGTCTTCCATATATGTGTTCTTTCGTATATGTGCTTATACATAAGCTGGCCACTTCCATAATGGCGTCTTTCATATATGCACATATACGGATGACGCATATAAATGCGCATATAAATGTGCATTTACAAGTGATAACTTCCTTAAATGTGCATATATGGAAGCATGCATGTACAAAAGCATGCATATACGGAAGCACGCATATATGGAAGACGCCATTATGGAAGTGGCCAGCTTCCGTATATGCATCATCTGTATATGTGCATTTACGAAAGTCGTCATTTGTATATGCATCGTCCGTATATGCGCATATACAGAAGCACATATACGGACGACGCATATACGGAAGGTGCAGATATGAAAGAAATTTACGATAATCCAAATGCATCTTCCGTATATGTGTGATTCCAGATATGTGCATTTAAGGAAGTTGTCATCCGTAAATGCACATTTATACGCGCATTTATATCTGTCATCCATATATGCGCATATACAGAAGCATGCCATATACAAAAGATGTGATTATGGAAGTGACTAGCTTTCGTATATGCATCGTCTATATATGCACATTTATATAAGTTGTCGTTCGTATATGCGGATATACGGAAGCATGCATATACAAAAGCGCGCGTATGTGGATGGCGCATATATAGAAGAAATTTACTATGATCCAAATGCATCTTCCATATATGTGTGATTCCATATATGTGCATTTAAGGAAGTTCTCGTCCATAAATGCACATTTATACGTGCATTTAAGAAAGTTGTCATCCATAAATTCACATTTATACGCGCATTTAAGGAAGTTGTCTTCCATAAATTCACATTTATACGTGCATTTATATGTGTCATTTGTATATGCGCTTATGCGGAAACACACATATAAAGAAGACGCCATTATGGAAGTGGCCAACTTCCATATATGTGTTGTTCGTATATGCACATTTACAGAAGTTGCTTCTGTATATGCACATTTGTATATACCGAAGCATGCATATATGGAAGGCGCCATTATGGAAGTGGCCAACTTCCATATATGCGCATTTACAGAATTCGTTGTCCATATATGCATCGTTTGTATATGCGCATATACGGAAGTGCGCATATACAGAAGACACCATTATGGAAGTGGCTAGCTTCTGTATATGCATCATTCATATATGCTCATTTACAGAAGCCATCGTCTGTATATGCGCATATACGGAATGTGCATATACAGAATGTGCATATACAGAAGAAATTTATGGTAATCCAAATGCATCTTTCATATATGCGTGCTTCTATATATGCGCATTTAAAGAAGTTGCCATCTATAAATGCACATTTATATGTGCATTTATATTTGTCATCCGTATATACGCATATCCAGAAGCACGCATATACAAAATACGACATTATGAAAGTGGTCAGCTTACGTGTATGCATAGTCCATATATGCGCATTTACGGAATCCGTCGTCCATATATGCGTCGTATGTGTCATTCGTATATGCGTCGTCTGTATATGCGCATATGCAGAAGCACGCATATACAGAAGGAGCATATATGGAAGACACCATTATGGGAGTGGTCAACTTCCATATATTCGTTGTCTGTATATGCACATTTACGAAAGTCGTCGTCCGTATATGTGTCATCCGTATATGCGCATATACGGAAGCACGCATATACAAGAGGTGAATATACGAACGATGCATATATGGAAGGTGAATATACAAAATAAATTTACGATAATCCAAATGCATCTTTCGTATATGTGTGCTTCCATATATGTGTATTTAAGGAAGTTGTCGTCCGTAAATGCACATTTATAGATACATATATATGCGTTGTCTGTATATGCGCATATACGAAAGCGCACATATGTGGAAGATGCCATTATGGAAGTGGCCAACTTCCATATATATGCATTTACGGAAGTCGTCGTCTGTATATGAATTGTCTGTATATGCGCATATATGGACGACGGATATATGCCAAGTCCATTTTAGAATCAATTAGTAGTATATTGTATACGAACAATATTGTAGTAAATGTAGATCCTATTAAAAATAATATTGTATACAATATACTACTAACTGACTCTAAAATGGACTTGGCATATAGCGTCATCCGTATATGTGTGCTTCTGTATATGTGCATATACAAATGACGCATATACGGACAATGACTTCCGTAAATGCGCATATACAGAAGATGACCACTTCCATAATGACATCTTCCGTATATGTGCACTTACGTATATGCGCATATACGGATGACACATATAAATGCACCTATAAATGTGCATTTACGGATGACAACTTCCTTAAATGCGCATATATGGAAGCATGCATATACGAAAGATGCATTTGGATTACCGTAAATTTCTTTTGTATGTGCACCTTCCGTATATGCATCGTTCATATATGCACCTTCCTTATATGCGCGCTTTTGTATATGCACAGATACGGACGACATGAGAAGAGTTATCAACTTAGGGAGGCTATCGTTTTATGATCACTAAATTCCTAAGGTGATGAAATTTATTATCATTACCAAATGTGTCATCCTTGTGCATGGGCCATGCTAATATTCCTTCTATCTTTCCAATTGTATCGAATGTCTCCAGAAATAACACTAAATGTATTTAATTAGCACTAAATCCCAAAGATAGCGGAAATTATTATCATTGATAAATGTGAATAACACATCCCAAAGATAGTGGAATTTATTATCATTAATAAATGTGAATAGCACATGCCTTCTCTCTCCACAAAATCCCAATTGAGATGATAAGGTTAAGGATTTTAAGTTTTAATATTAATATTTTATAAATGTATTTTAGTGTATGCAATTACCTTGTAAGCCATAACTTACTTTAAGGGCCTAGCTATAAACAAAAGTACATGGCAAGATTTTGATTTAATTTGATTTTTATTATTTTATAAACAAATGTCATAGGACAAAAATAAAAAAATAGGATAAAGAATAAAGAATACTTGGTAATATTATTTTTTTTAAATTTAGTTATATTATTATTTAAATAAGTGTTACCTCAATCAAATCATCCATTTAAAAAAATTAACATTTATCATGCATCGTCTTGATGCCAGTGAAAACGCGTTGAAACCCGAGTCACAGAGAGCGCCCGGCCCGGTATATTGAATTGGCGAGTGGGAATATAGATCGCTCCAAGGGTTTATACACACCATATTCACTTCATCCAGACACACGCAGATATGCATCGTCTTGATGCCAGTGAAAACGCGTTGAAACCCGAGTCAGAGAGAGCGCCCGGCCCGGTATATTGAATTGGCGAGTGGGAATATAGATCGCTCCAAGGGTTTATACACACCATATTCAGATATGCATCGTCTTGATGCCAGTGGAAACGCGTTGAAACCCGAGTCAGAGAGAGCGCCTGGCCCGGTATATTGATTGGCGAGTGGGAATATAGATCGCTCCAAGGGTTTAGGGTTTTAAGGATTTTTTCTTTTAATAATCAAAATCAAATACAACGTTTCAAGTTCCATCGGTCCTTCATGACGGGGTAGAGCATCTTGTCCTTAACATGTGTGATCACTGACCACCACTTCATATTTCTGTCCTCATTACAGTGCCAGTTCATATTTTGTCTTTTTTCACTTTTTCACATATGAAAGGTAAGGGTTCAGCGGTCCAACTGTCCGGGGCCTACCAGCTGTACACACCATATTCACTTCACCTAGAATCCATAATATAACTTATAATACAACATTTTCACCCAGAATCCATATTCAATTCACCCAAAATATAACTTATAATAAAATTGTTTGTTTCACAATGCAGTCATTCTATTACTTTCAAAATAACTTGTGAGACGGAGATCAAATGTACTTTCAAAATAACTTGTGAGAGGGAGATCAAATGTTCCTTGTGAGAGAGAAAATTTCTACTTAGAGTTGGTTTTTAAGAGTTCCTTCTAGCTGCATATGATTGATTAGCTTTGATTGTTTGCAATTTAAAATTCTTAGTTAACAAATCATCTGGTAGGTTTTTAGCCAAGAAAACTGTCTTCTTTCAATAAATAGTTCGTAAAAAATTTAAAGTGCTGTCAAATATGCAAAAGTTTACCGGTCATAGAATTTTCATGTGACGCCTAATGTGAAAGCGAAATCCCAGACCTGGATGCAACGACTGTTTTGTCGGATTCGTTTTTCTTTCCCATCCCTCTCTGTCCTTCTCTCTTCCTCACTCACCCACCCCAATTGAATGGTCCTCACATGTAATAAAAACTTCAAATTTGACGTTGACTGAGAGTTTAGTTTGTTTTCAAATCCGAGTTTGGAATCCGCCCGTTGAGTTTAGTTCGTTTTCAAATCCGAGTTTGGAGTCCGCCCGTTCCTGTATATCGAAGGCTATGCTACTCTATTTCTCATCTCTTGCTTACCAACTTTGGGGTCCCATTGAGTATTCCCGTCCTGAGGTATACGAATGATAAGTTTTTACTTTCTGTAATGTCATAAACTGTGCAAACTTAACAGTGCAAAATTGTATACTGGTATGGTATTGTAAGTTGTAGGTATATTTGGTGTTACAGCTATTATATTTCCACGTATGTATTGATGCGCCTTTATGCAGTTTAGCAGATTGAGTTGAAGTGAATGCGGTTTTGGGCAGCACTCGGAGTCTTGTTGGCATTGAAGGAAATATTGATACCAAGAGTGCCATCTATTACTCGTCTATCAGTGTAGCTGAAACCCAAAATCGAAGTAAGTACAGCGTCTATCAGTGTAGCTGAAACCCAAAATCGAAGTAAGTGCAGCGTCACTGTAAAAATAAATATAAAATTTTAACATAAATAAAAAAAATTTATCAATAATTATTAGTTTATTTTATTTTATTATCAAAATTGGTAATTGGTGAAAAGCAACAGATTACTTGGATTTATTTAAGATGTTATTTTTACACTTGAAAAGCATTAAGAGAAGCCTTCCAAGACCATTATAGTTTTGATGACTTATAAGGTTAGGGAAGTTTGTATTATGACAAATATTTTGAAATTGGGATCTAATTTGAGTATAAGTAGGACAATCTATAAGAAAATACTTTTCATCTTCAACCCTCTTGGATTCACAAATGTGACATAATCTTTCTTGCTATGGTGTTTTGGGGATTGCCCAACCCCCACTTTCAGTATGCAAAATTAGTTCTTATTTTAGTAATATTGATTCCCTTCTTTAGGTTAGTCAAAACAGAGATATTTTTTATCTTTAACGTTAGGGTTAACCACCTCCTTCTAATATCTTAATTTTATTTTATCCTCTGCTTCTTTATCACACCATAGATTCTCTTTTAATTTAGCTTGTACAATATTTTTAATATGATCAGTAGAATAATTTTTTCTTTTATTCCCCAATGATTTAGCCAAGAATTGGCCCAGTTTGAGCACTAGGATATGATAGAGTGTATTGCACTTAATTTTGAGATTATTAATGATGAAATTCTTTTGGATCTGGTCTATCTTCCTTAGGATTCTCGACAGATAGTGCCTCCCCAAACTTCACATCCATATATGATAAGAGGGGTGATAAGTAGAAGATGGATGAATAAAATTAATATGGTTAATATAGTTCATATTTTTATCAATTTATTTTACTATAAAAGTAATAAGTCATGTATGATCAAATTTTAAATTAATCACATAATTTGATGTTCATGGGATTGGTTGTCCTATTAAGTATAGGAAAATAATAGATTAACTAGCAGAGCCACTTGATGTGATGAACTTCGAAAGGACTATTTCATTTACAAACCCTAATTAGGGTTTACCTTAGAGTTTTGGCAGGAAAAAAAACAGTTCTCAGTTAAAAGGCATAAGTACCAGAACTTGTGTAAGAGGATCCGAAGACTAGATTAGGAAGACCACCAATACTAAGTCAACATCTAAAACCGATAAGAAGGATTCAATGTTAAGTAAACTTTCATTCCCACAATCTCAAAGCCCACCACTCTCACTAAAAAATGAAGCAAGTAAACTTTACAATGAAGTGTTTTATACATATTAATCTTTGTTAATTAGGTAAAAGTGGCAATCAATGATAATGGCAGTAAAATATTAATCATATTAAGTAAATGTGAAAAAGTAAACAAGAAAATCATATTAAGTAAATGTGAAAAAGTAAACATAAGCATTAAAAAATGCAAGAAAGTTATGAACATGAAATTTTATTCATTGATTTAGGAGGATTACTAAGAATATACCAAGCATCTTCAATTGCTAGTCATAAAATTAGTTTTTATAATTAAAAGACCATTAATTATACTCATCTTCAATAGGTGTAAGTCTTTCTACCTAATAAAATTAATGAAATCAATATAATCTATATTTTTTCAATTTATTTTATTATAAAAGTAATAAATTATGTATATTAAAATCCAAATTAATAACATAATTTGATGTTCGTTACATTAGTAGCACTCTTTGCGATCATAATCAGAATTTGAATTAATAAAATTAGTATTTTATATTTTTTTTAAGTTTTTGAATTCTTTTAACATATAATGTGAATTGTTTATTTTACTTTGAAAACTTAAATTAACATTTAAATTTCTAAGATTCCAACTGAATTCTCACTTTAACTTTTAACTTTATTAATCATTTTAACTTTTAATTTTAAAGCTAATTTCAGTTATTTAAGAAGATTTAAGAAGAGATGAGACGGTTGTGTAGGTAATAATTTTGTAGGCTTTGTAAGCAATCAAGAAGAATTAGTTAATCTAAGGATTAGAAGGCTACGACCTTGCCATTATGTAATCGTCCAACTGCTGTGAAGTAGACTGTTTTCTGAGTAGTGTGATTTTCTACTTTATCTGCTATCCGGTTTCTCCCATGGGTCTTTGGCCCTTTTAGACTGATGTTTTGGCTGCTGTGTGAAGTATTCTTAGCTTCTTTATAACTTTGATGATTACTAGAGATAAGGTATGTAATGCAGGTATAAGGTGGAGAAAGTTTTTGCAGCTGCACTGAAACGGAGACATAGCTGTAATAAGAGAGAGACAAAGTAATCTCTGCACCGGAATTGTTGTAATAAAATGTCTAGCCATGCAAGGTCGGCGTCTGCAAAAGAGATTCATGCCGAGCCTCACTCCGATTGGATCAGCGAAGAAGATTGGAATAATTATATTAAAGAGGATCCCCGTGGTCGTCCGAGATTGTCGTCAGATGTGTCCATATTTAGAGTTCCCAAGTTCCTGAAAGACACAAAAATAGAAGCATATGTCCCTCGAGTTTCGTTGGGTCCATATCATCACGGAAGCGCAGAGCTTCGTCCAATGGGCCATCACAAAGGAAGAGCCCTGCGTAGAATGAGGGAGAACTTCTATAGGAACCTCACCATTGATTCAAATAATATGGATTTTGCCGATCGCGCAATGGAGGAGATTCTGAAGCTGGAGAAGGAAATCAGGGACAGCTACGAAGAAAACATCGATTGCGATGGACAGACCCTCGCTCGGATGCTAACTTTGGACGGTTGCTTCATTCTGGAAGTATTGAAAAGTTTGAAAAGTCTGGGGAACAAGGAGGAGCAGTGGTATGAGGAGCAGTGGTATGAACCTATTTTTGAGAGAAAGAAGCTTGAGTATGCTGCATCTGATATATTGAACGACATTTTGATGCTCGAAAATCAAGTCCCGTTGATCGTTCTCCGAAAGCTACTAGAATTGGAGATCAACTCGGCCGTTGATGTCCAGAACCAGCTTCCGGTGGAAGATATATTGTCTGTGTTCAACCCTCTTCACGCTGAAAGATTTGACATAAAGCAAGTTGAACAAGGAGTTTATCATCATCATCTTTTGTGTTTCTTGCACACCGCCTTTGTATCTCCACCTTTCAATGAGGGTGAGCGTGTAGATCAAGGGATGAAATGTTGTAAATGTTGTAGCATCTTCATTAAATGTTGTAGTATGTGCACTGGAATTAAATGTTGTAGTATGTGCACTGGAATTAAATGTTGTAAATGTTGTAGTATGTGCACTGTAATGCTCCAAGATGAAAACAAAGCAGGGGATGACATCGAAAGCATCCCTCGTGCAGTAGAATTAAGAAATGCGGGGATCAAATTCGAACGATGCAACGGAGGCATCAAGGAGATTCAGTTTGACAGGACCACAATTTATCTTCCTCGGATCTGTATCACAGAATACACAGAGAGAGTATTCCGTAACTTAATCGCTTTTGAGATGTGCAAGTCATTGGAAACCAATCACGTGACTTGTTACGTGCGTCTCATGGACGAATTGATCGACTCGCAAGAAGACGTGGCTTTGCTAAGAAGAATGGGCCTCCTTACAAACTGGCTTGGGAGTGACCAAGATGTTGCCGACCTTTTCAACGGTCTATGCAAAAATGTGACCCTGGGTGTCAGGGGTGTCATTCGTAGTGAAGATGTCTTCAAAACACTGAAAAAAGAAGTGAATGGCCACTACAAAAATAAAAAGAAGGTCCAGTTTGCAGAGCTTGTGCGGGATCATGTCTCATCGCCGTGGAAAGCTATAGCTTTGGCTGCGGCAATTGTTATACTGCTGCTCACCGTGATACAAACGATCTTCTCAATTATATCGGTATATAAGGGTAAGTGATTAGTACTCGGTTGGCACTAGTAAGTGATTACTGGCTAGTAGCTCGGTTGGCAATTATATCGGTAAGTAATTAAAATTTGGATGATGATGTACCACCAGCTTTATAAGCTAGGTAGGTTTTTAGTTCTTGTGATTTGGGGCTTTCTAGTTAGTTTCAATGAATTTGTACTCATTCACTATAAGAGAGGGAACTTTCTACTTAGTTTAGGCGATATATTTGTATGATGTATCTCCTATAGAATATTATTTCTCAGTGAAAACTCAATACCACGATATGCAAATAGATATTTTAGTTGTGGTAATAAAGTGAGGTGGAATGTGTAATTTTTCATAAATTAATCTTACACTAAATTACAACATAAATGCAATCATTATTAAAAAAAAAAAAATAACATGATTATATAATTTTTTTAAAAATAATTCTATATATATTAATGTCAACCATAATAAAAATGAAAGCATGTTTTTATTAAAAAAAATAAAACCTTTATATTTTATAATTTTCTACATTTTTTACAAATTCTATAAATATATATTAAAAAAAAAAAACTATAAATATAAAAAAACTTCATTGTATTATTTTTGTGAATTTGATTTAAAATTTAAAATAAATTTATCATTTCAATTAGTAATATTATTTTTCATTTAATAGATAATATTACATAAAAAAAATCCATAATACAATAAATCACATGAGCAATCTACTCTTAAAAGTCTCCAAAAACTATTTTTTCAAAAGTCACTCTTAAATGTCTCAACAAACTATTTTTTTAAAAGCCACTATTAAATGTCTCAACAACCTATTTTTTTTAAAACCATTAAGTAATGTAGGATTATATTTTGTGTAATACACTACATGAGAGAAGGATTAGTAAATAAGGAGTTTTGTCAATTGCTCCCATGAAATATAAAGACTTGAATGTGGAAAAAATTTGAAATCTAAAAGAGAAAGATGAAAGAAGAAAGCAAGAATGCTTCTACACTTAAGAATGTCCCATTGAGAACAAAAGACACATGTTTTTTTTTTCCATCATTTTAGAATTCTCTCTTAAAATATTGCAGTGCGTCATCTTGACATTATATAGAAAATAAATTCTTCACAATGTCATTGATATACATAGGTAGAAGTCTAAGCAGAGGCAAGACAATTGCCCAGGACAGAACTCAGAAACCTCAAACTCAACCTGAGAGAGGAGGAAGCTCACAGGGAAGGTAGTATGCTGATAGAAACACTTTTCCTCGATCCAGAGGAAGAGGAACAAGTAGAGGAGGTGAAGTGAAATGCTTTGTCTGTGGAAAAATCAAACATAAATCCTATGAGTGTCCAGATAGGAAGAAAGATGGTGGTGAAACTCACATTTCCGAAGCTTAAGGATGGAATGTTGAGGCAGAAGATGCTGAGGACGGAAGATATTTGATGATGCAGAAAGTTCTCTTGAAGCCAGAGAAGGAGCTAGAGAACCTAGTCCAAAGAAACAGTCTGTTTCAGACTGCTTGCAAAACTAAGGACAGGGTATGCAAGGTCATAGTGGATAGTGGTAGCACAGATAATCTCGTATCTACAGAGATGGTAGAAAAACTAGAGCTGGAGACTGTTGCACATCCAAGCTCATACAGAGTTTAGTGGCTGCAAAAATGACATCAAGTAAATGTCACTAAACAATGTTTAGTTGAATTTAAAATAGGGGAGTATAAAGATGAAATATTATGTGATGTCATTCCCATGGATGTTTGTCATCTATTGTTGGGTAGACCATAGCAATATGACAGAAACATGGTTCATGATGGGAGAAAGAACATATACACCCTGGAGAAAAATAGTAGGATGCACATGTTGCTACCGATTAAGGATAAAGAGGTGAAAACAGAGATGAGCAACACTGTACTTCTCATGAGAGGGAAGGAACTTCTTGATGAGGTTAAGAAGAAGGAAGAAACACAATTCATTGTGGTCAGGAAGCCCAAATTTTTTTTTACTAGTACGAGAATAGATGATTTACCAGAAGAAATCGAGGAGTTGTTGGGAGATTTTGTTGATATAGTAGTGGACAAACTACTTTGTTCGTTGCCACCTATTAGGAGTATAATTCATCATATCGATCTTATACCTGGAGCTAGTTTTCCGAACAAAGCAGCATATCGGTTGATGCCGCAGGAAAATGAAGAAGTTAAGAGACAGGTCCATGAATTAATGGACAAAGGATTGATTCGAGAAAGCTTGAGTCCATGCGTTGTTCCGACAGTGCTCAGCCCAAAGAAAGATGGAGGTTGGAGAATGTGTACAGACTCAAGGGAAATCAATAAGATCACCATCAGATACAGGTTTCCATTGCCAAGGATGGACGACTTGATGGCTTGCTTGAGGAGAAAGATTTTTTTCAAAGATTGATTTGAAAAGCGGATATCACCAAATTAGAATGAGAGAAGGTGATGAATGGAAGACAACATTCAAGACGAATGAAGGGCTATATGAATGGATTGTCATGCCATTTGGCTTAACGAATGCATCCAGTACTTTCATGAGATTGATGAACGAAGTCCTGAAGGATTTCACTGGGAAATTCGTCATTGTATATCTTGATGATATATTAATTTTCAACAAAAATGAAGCAAAGCACTTAAAACATTTAGCTGCAGTAATGAGAAGATTACAGCAAGAGAAATTGCTGATCAATGTGAAGAAATCGTCATTCATGAGAATAGAACTCATTTATTTGGGTTTTGTTATCTCTGAAAATGAACTGAAAATGGATCCAGAAAGGATAAAGGCGATTAAGGATTGGCCATCGTCGAAGAGTGTGTTTGAAGTACGAAGCTTCCATGGTTTGGATAGCTTCTACAGAAAATTTATCCGAAACTTTAGTGGAATTAGTGCACCAATGATGGATATGGTGAAGAAAAGAAATAAATCTTTTCACTGAATGGAGGAAGCAGAGAAGAATTTCAACCTACTGAAGAAGAAGATCATTGAACAACCAATTCTGGTTTTTCCAGATTTCAGCAAGACATTCTAGGTCAGGTGTGACGCGAGTGGATTTGCAATTGGAGCAGTCTTAAGCCAAGATGACAGGTCAGTCGCATATTTCAGTGAAAAATGGAATGAAACAAAGATTAAGTACTCCACATATGACAAGGAATTCTACGCAGTCATACAAGCGCTAAAGAAATGGAGACATTATTTGGTTCCCAAGGAGTTTGTTTTGTACAAAAATAATCACGCTTTGCAATTCGTGACTCTACAGGAGAAGTTGAACCAAAAGCATGCTAAATGTGTTGAATTCAAGCAGAATTTTACTTTTGTGATTAAGCATATTTCTGGAACTGCTAACAAAGTTGTTGATGCTTTGAGCAGGAAATGTTTGTTTATGTAGGAATTCAGAGTCAAGACTTTGGGTTTTGATAACCTCAAAGAAATATACAGGGATGAACCAGATTTTAAGGAAGCATATGAGGCATCTGAGAATCCAATTCTTAGGGACATAAGCCAATGGACCGAGTATATGATCAAGATGGATTATTATTCAGGGGCAATCAACTATGTATTCTGAAATGCTCCATGAGGGAGAACCTATTGAAGGAAAAGCACAACGGAGGATTGATCAGACACTTTGGTCACGACAAGATGTTTTTAAAGTTGAATAGCTCATATTATTGGCCAGGGATGAGAACAGATGTTAAGAAATTCATGGATAGGTGCAGAATTTTCCAGCACACGAAAGGAAAAAGGCATAACGTAGGATTATATCAACCATTACCCATACCTGAAAGGTCATGGGATGCAGTGAGCATGGATTTCATATTGGGACTGCCAAGGATACAAAGAGGATGTGATTCGATTTTTGTGGTAGTCGACAGATTTTCAAATATGGCACATTTCATACCATGCCAGAAAACCAGCGACGCAACTCATATTGCGAACTTGTTTTTCAAGGAAGTCGCCAGACTTCACGGCTTGCCAAAGAGTATCATTTCTGATCGAGATACCAAGTTCGTGGGACATTTCTAGAGGACCTTATGGAAGAAGCTGGGGACAAACTTTTCTTTTAGCTCAGTGTATCATCCTCAGATGAATGGACAGATAGAGGTCGTAAACAGGAGCTTGGGAGATTTTCTAAGGAGCTTAGTGAATGAACACCATAGTCAATGGGATCATATTCTTCCATAGGTAGAATTCATTTACAATGATTCACTCAATAGAATCACAGGGCAGAGTCCCTTCCAAATTGTATATGGAATGCAACCAAGGGGAGTTTCTGAATTGAAAGATGCAGAACAAGCTGAATTCAGGAGTGCTAGTGTAGAGGACTTTGCGGAAGGAATGAAGGAGCTTCACAGCCGAATCAAAGAGTGATTGTAGAATTCAAGTCAAGAATACAAGCGTAGAGCAGATCAACATAGGTGAGAACTTCAATTTGAAGTTGGTGATTTGATTCTTGCACATTTGAGGAAGGAGAGGTTCCCAAGGGGAACGTATAACAAGCTGAAGATGAAAAAGATTGGACCGTGCAAGGTCATAAGAAAATTTGGGGCAAACACATATGAGATTGAATTACCCGATGGGTCGAAATCTCACCGATATTCAATGTCGCGGATTTGTACCCTTACAGAGCTAAAGAAGCAGGAGCAGAGGATGAGCAAGAAGAAGTTCAATGGACAAAACAAATGCCTGTAGCTGAAAAGCCACAGGTGGAAAGCATAATTGACAAGAGGATTAGCATAAAGACTAGGAGAAAGGAGTATTTTGAATACTTGGTCAAGTGGAAGGGACATCCAGTTGAAGATGCCAGTTGGGAGGATGAAGCAGTAATTCATAAGCATGGACAGACCGTGCAAGAGCTCATGAACAGGAGTTCATGAAAGTTTTCAAGCGAGGGAGTATGATGCAGGAGCATTGTAGAAATCCAAAGCATGAGCCTAGCCAAAGGAATAGATGGACACGTAGATGAAAAAAGGACACGTTTTTATGAAAACATTTTGAATTTTAATATCTGAAGCATTAATGTAATAGCCAGGAGAAGCATACTTACATTTAAGTCTTGGAGATATGAACAGATCTGGAGCAATTTCTCTCATCTGCCGGATGTAATAGACACTTAAGTCTGTTAATGTAAAGTAGGTAGATATGAATGTTAGATTAGACAGTTTAGAAGTGTAGGAGGGGAAACAGATGATAGACACCCTCACCCTTGTATCATGGTATTATTATCATCATTCAGATTTGATAAGCTGTAGAGCTATAGCAAAGAGTTGTAGAGAAGAACCCATGTATAGGAGCACTTGAGTTAATATATGAAACTTTGACTCAATTTTCATGGTGTTGTGATGCTTACTATTTACATTAGTTGAATGGTATGTTTACAGTTGTTTTATTTCTCTCTTATGCATTTATCTCAATGTTGTGTTGTGTGTATGATTTCATGTTGAATGTATGAAGTTTGAGAGAGAAGAAGAAATGAGTTTCAATTGTTTCTCTCCTTGAGAATTCCTGCAAGGAGTGCAGTGAACGTTCGCAAGGTGTGCGTTGACAAGGGTCTGAGTTTTATCTCAGAAATATCGAGAGAGATATCGTTGTTCTCATACCAGCAGAAGTGCAGGTGAAGCACAAAGCTGTGCAAGGTGTGTGCAGGTTGGTTGAAGCCTTAGAACCTATCAACCAAGGGGAAAGTTGAAGGAATACTATTGCAAAGAGTGCACAGGGTCGAAGACTCAAATAACGATAGGTTGTTTGAAAGTCTGCCGTAAGGAATGCGAGCAGGGATCCTTTTGGAAGCTTGAGTTTGCAAGTGAGAGCTCAGGAGGGATAGCACCTTTGAAGTGTTCAAAGGGAGGCGGAGATCGAAATTGTCTCACAGAAGTCAAGTTCAGGAGGAAGGACGCCAAGTCATTTTGGCCAGAGGCTCTTGAGAAGAGTGAACGAACGGTGGAATTTCTTCGTGGGGAAGTGCTGAATTTCCATGGATTGTTGGATCTCACAGATTTGTGAGGAGGTTAAGGCTGAGAATATTTTAGCATTCAGAAGCTCAGGAGGAGTAGTGGCCGTTGGATGGGAATCAACAGGAGACATTGATCTCGTGCATGAATTTCGCTATTTCAAAATTCGGGAAGTGGAGGAAGTTGTGACTTGGAGTCGATATTTTCAACTCCCGATTTGCGAAGCCCCAAAGGGACCTAGACCATCAGATCACAGAATATTAGAACCGTTGATCCGTGGCGAGGTTATATCGCGATTTCGGTAATCGCCGGAGGGAGTTGTTATGTAGCAGTGCACCGATACGCAAAATCCCAAAGTGTCGAAAGACTGGGCCCCAGGTTTTAGCTGGAGGTCACATCAAAGACAAATTCAACGAAGGAGTCAGAGATCCGTTATCCCTTTTGGGTTTCATATATTAAAGAGTCAAGGGAACTTACATCAGGATTTGCGAGGTCGCGAAGTCCGAAATTCCTTTTCGGTAAAGGTCGTGGTCATATTTATTGGTCACATGGATAAGATTTAGCGCCTTGTGTTTGTTCATGCAGGCATAACTCCTAAGGACCTATGGATACACCCTTGTGTGTGTGTGTGTGATTTTTCCTGTTGGGAAATCGAGGAGTCAATCCAACTCAGGGGAAGATTTAGAATGATCCTAAGACCGGGAGGTCGTGCAAAACCTATCGAGGGTAGGGGGGTGTTGCACTAATAAAGCATAAATGATAAAACCCTAAACATCCAAAACCTTAACCCAGGGAGATGAAATGTCAAAAGGTCTGTGGGCCTCGATGGGGGTAGTTGATACATCAACTTCCCGAGGGCATAAATTTTGCATACAATATCTGTTTGGGGCGCTTGATACCTCGTCTAAAAGGTATAGTCGAGGAGTACACATTATGTTCTTCCTAGCATCTTCCTTCACATACTTGATAGGAATTGTTGCACCAAAAAAAAAATTGTTTAGGGCCTCAAAATTCCCTCAGAAGTTGAGGACCCAAAAAAACCATAGAAAAACTGTAAAGATGGAAATTGTATTTTGAGCCATTGGAATAGGTGGGAATCCAATGATGTCCACTTGGATCATTCGATTTGTTTTGGGTACACTTCAATTCGGGATACATTATAGTTTATGGGGGACTCCTTTATTGGTTGGTTTCATTGATTCAGATTAGGTTGGCGATTGTGATGATCGAAATTCTACTACAGGTTATGTTTTCAGCCTTGGTTCTAGACCTATCACTTGGGCTTGTAAGAAACAATAGGCTATTTCTCTTTCTTCAACAGAATTAGAGTATTTAATAGTTGTTAATGCAAGTCAATAAGTCTTATGGATTCAATAGAGCTTTTCAGAGTTTGGATTCCAGCAACAAAATGAGACCACCCTCTGGTGCAATAATCAAAGTTCCATCAAGCTCAAAAAATATCGAGTTCAAAATGAACGCAAAAAACACATTGAGATACACGTGCACTTAATCAGAAATCTCACCCATGATAGAGTTATTGAATTTCTCTTATTCCCTATAGAGGATCAATTTGTAGACATTTTCACAAAGTCTCTTACAAAAGAGAAGTTTTCAAAATTTTAATCTATGTTAGGAGTTCAAGAAGTTGTCATTAAGGGGGGATAGACTCTAGTGCCTCCTTCATTCTCCCATTGTATCTCCTTTGTAAATCCTTCAATCCTATCCCAAGTTCTTCTTAAGGGGGGATGTTAGGATATTTAGACACTTAGGAGTTAGTTAAGATAAACTTGGTCTAATGTGTCGTTAGGTTAAAGTGTGTTTATTTAGTATGCATTAGTATGCATTTTTAATCTGATGGTCACTATATGTACCCGACATAGAGTGATATGACGACTCATATTCCCCTAGATATTAACAACTACATTGATCTTTGGCTTAACACACGATTGGTCCGTGATATTTATTTAAATATCTTGGAGGGTCATTTGTTGATGATCAATTGTGAGAAGATCTATGTAACATTTTTTCTTTTGCATTAATAAATTTACTCAAGTGGCCACGTTGGTTGGGTCTTTGGATGTTTCCCCATAAGGGTTTTACCAATTCAAAACATCGGTGTGTTGATATTTGATATGGTTGTGTGAGTGGTTATTGAAGGTGTTATCACCTAATTGGAGCATGTTCCAAGGGTGGACTCATGGTATCTAAGCATTTTTTATGTCAGAAATAAATATTAGACATTGGATCTGTGTGTTGATGGATATTACCCATTGATTGAAGTCGAGCTACTTAATCCGGGATCTGGATCCGAAACTCCAGACATCTGACGCTTTGAATAATAGGCCTTTGAAAAAATCTCGTATCCATGGATTTTGAATGGATAATAGTTCCTTATTAGGGCTCCATTTCCCTTTGAAAGTGTAAGAGAAAGAGTTATCCCACATGAGTGACATCATAATGGTACAGAGTGCCAAGGTGGAAACCATATTACCATGAAGGTTGGTAGGTGTTATCTTGGGATTAGAGTGGGTCATGGGTAGGCCCACAGTTGGGAAATAAGCCTTTTTTTCCAGTTTGATTTAATCTTGGTTGTTGGATAATGGGATGAAATATCTCAACCATTTAGTATTTACAGAGTATGGGTTCAAGATGGGGTTGAAGTTCCAGATATCCAGATATCCAAAAATTAAGAAGTTATTGGCAAAGGACTTTTGAGAAATATTGAATCCTAGATGGGTCAACGTTGTGTTGCAGGTTCTATCCCATGAACATGCATAGTAGAAAGTCAGAGCACGTGTGAGTGATTTCATGGTGACTTAGAGTGCTAGGGTGGCAGCCAAAATTCCATAGAGGATGACAAGTGTCAACATCGAATTGGCACGGGTCAAGTGTGGGCCCTCTGTCGAGCATGATCCTTTGGCTTGGTGCCTTAAATATCAATGATTGGATCACTAGGTAACAAATATTGATTTCCCATCATCAAAGGATAGGAACCAGAGGTGAGTAGATTCCTAGTTAACTGAACCATTGGATAACTAGAAGACCAGAGGATTGATATGGAGGCCTTCGGGAAAATCATGGTTTCCTAGAGCCTTGTTGTATCATGTTTCCAGCGCAGAGCTCCACAATAAGTGTAGATAATGTTGTGAAGTGATTTATCATGGGGCAGTGTCACGCCATCATACCCATACAAAAATGCCAGGCCATCCTCCACGTGTCGTGCCATGTCAGCCTGGTGTCTGGTCAAATTGCAAGGTGTTGTGGGCATGCCACACTAGGTCTATGTGTCTTAGTTGCCAGCTGGAAAATCATATCTAGAATTTGAGTAAGAAGGAATTTAGGATCCACCAAATCTCAATTCCTATTTGGGTCATGGTTATGTTGCAAGGTTCCATGGTAAGATCAGGAGGGAGTTTGAGCCCCGAATATCTGAACCATCCAATCTCCATAAGTTAAATTTATGCATCAACCATTTAGGAAGTCTGAATTCTTGGATGGGGAGAGGTTCCATCTCAACGCTCTAGGGATATTTAGAGAGGCCTAGATATCTGTATATCCAACATCTAGGGGATTTTTAGTGGTGACAATTTGGGGAAGTTCGAATCATAGGATGCCTGGATGAGAAGGGTTTTGTGTAGGGTTCCGCTAGTCAATTTGTGATGGCCCAAGATATTCCACATTGGAGTTACGTGGCCACCACATCAACACACAACACATATACTAAATCAGATGTTATAGATGGCAAGGATCCACGTGGATATGAGGTGGTTTTGGCAGAAAGAGCCTAAAATATTTAAAGGGTCACATCTTTCAATATAGAGCTTGGATTTGAGCATAATACAATTGTTGAAAAGCTATCAATGAGCATAAATGGCTTATGTTCTCAAAATTGGTGTTAGAGGTATTGTTTAAGAAGTAAATTGGAGAAAAGAAAAGAGAAATTTTGACACCCCACCAGCCTAATGAGGTTTAGGGGGTTATTGTGCTACAAAGTGGTATCAGAGTAGAGTTAAAACACTAGGCCTGAATGGGCCAGAGAAAAGTCACATGACTGGTATACCAAGGCTAGGATGATCCTACTGGAAAATGTTAATTGCACTTATTATAGGAAAATCCCCCTGCAGACAAGTAGATTTCCTCTTGAACCCTAAATCTCTAAGAACATGAAAGAAAGATGCTAACTTTGGTCACTGACATCCTTCTAAACCTAGCTAAGTCAATCAAATAGAGAAAAGGAAGAATAATGTACCTTTTTTCGATGTTTGTCCTTGCCTAGTCCAAGTTGAGCCTTGATCCCCAAGCTCATCAACAAGTCCTGCAATCCAATAACAACAAAGAAAAAACAACTTCCTGTTCTACCATGATTAATCCAAAACTAGATCTATCTATAAAAGACAATTTATTGTAGGCATACACAACCTTGAAAGAAATAGGCCAAGCACATGTATTAATGAGAACTAGATAGAAATACTTACAGACCTTTGATGAAGTTGCAACAACCTCTTCCAGCTCTCCTTTTCCAGGCCCTTGATCAAATAATCCACAATCAAAATGAATGTGTTGTATTGATTATCTCCCTTATGAGATCATAAGTTTTATGCCTTCAATATCCTCTAATACTGCTTCTCATGAGATCAGAAGTTAGGTATCTCTCAAACTCCATCCATTTCACCATGAGAATGCCTCCTTATATAAGCTTGGAGAGACCCAACCACCTTAGAAATTCTTGGGATAGGTTGAGGATCCTTATCCATCAGTTGTGGATCTTCCCTAAGATCCAGCTTGACCTCAGATTCGAATCCAACCAAATCTAGAGATGAGGGGGATTTTTCCCTAATTTTCCTCAACAACCCAAGATTTCCTCAAACAGCATAGCGCTCCCTCAGAATGGGGCACAAAGTGTTGCAACGCTCCCCCAAAGAAGGGTATGGACCACTGGCACTCCCTGACAGTGGGTAGGGGATCACTGCCCAAAATTTCCTTAAAAAATCCCAGTGCTCCCCCAGAAGGGTGCACAAAGTGCTAGAACGCTCCCCCAAAGAATGGTAGGGAGAGTTGGCACTCCCTGATAGTGGGTAGGGGAGTGCTTGCCTTCAAAATTCATTTTTAAGTGGGTTTTTTCATGGAAAAATATTTGTACTCTTCATCAAATGATTTCTCCTTCTTAAACCAGTCTTTGAGGGTGTCTTTGAAGTGTCCTTTTTATGTCATTCGAGACACGACATAGACAATATGTCTGCATGATGTCTATGACACTTGTGACACTTGTGGCCAAAATGTGACACTTGCAACACTTGTAACGATGATAATAGGTTATCATTGAAGTGTGTAATTTTGATGTGTAACAACTTGGCCCCCAAAGCGCGAAGTTAGAAGATGGAAACTGATGACTAAAGTACTTTGTAGACTTTTTTGAGCAAGGGTATGGATGCAGAGAACCTGGTAGAAGTTGCACACAACCATCAACCAAATATTATGACATGTTTCAAACCCAAGGCAGCCATACCTATGCTTGGGTGATAAAGGCTTTCAAGGTATGGCTGCCATAAGATACACTATGGATCCATAATTTTATTAACAAAGAGTATAGCCACCAAAGATACAATGTGGATCTATAATTCCATGACATGAAATGATTGTAGCCATGAAAAATACACAGTGGATCTACGAGATGACAAGACATAGCCACAGACCAATACAAAGTGGATCTATGTGACAGTATATGTATCAATATTCAAGAGAAAATCCATTGCAACCTGGGTAAAGTACATATCAGAGTGATTACTCAACCCAAGGTCTTCTTACTGATCTTGATGTAGTATGAATCTAACTATGTGAATAGATGGTCTGATGTCAAACATGGAAAAAACCACTTGATTACCGGTCAATGAGGTAAACCATTAGCAAGTGCGAGGGAAATCACCATTGATGTCAATGATTCCCAAGGTACCTTAGTACATTCCAGTGAATGTGAATAGATGAGCTAAATTCGAACATCCGTGGAATCATCCGATCAGGGGTCAATGATGTAAACCCACTGTCGAAAGCAAGGAGGCTTGCCATTGAGGCATATAGGTCCCAAGGTACTATCTGGTTTCTAAGTCTAGTTCCCAGATAATGTGTTGAAGTCGACAGGAACATACTCATCGCATAAGGGCCTTGATGTATCCCCCATCAATGACACGAAACTGACACAAAGATGTAAATTGGTAGCTCAAATGAACATGGACTGACACGGGTATTGAAGCAAGATATTTGTGATGGTTTAATCTCAAGGCAGATACTTCCCTTGAACATTGAGGCACAACAGTAGAAACATGACATGGACCAAAACATGATGATGTAGTGGATACCGTGACTTTTGTCGGGTAACCCAAAGGAGTAAAGAAACTCAAAGGATCGGTTTAGTGCAGAGGTTCAACAGATTAAAATGTATGCAAAGACAAAGTGTCGTGCTCAAGGGTGACTGTAAGAGTGATTGGTGATGTTTTCAAAAATTGTTTGGCTTGTTTCCTTCAATTTTTTCCCCCATCCAGATAGACAAGTACCTCTTTTTGATTTAACGAGCTCAAGGAGGGTAACACATGCTCACTATACGAAGTAAGGATCAAGTTGCAAGGATGCCTTGTCAACATCCTAATCACAAAAATCGATACTTTAGCCAATCCTTGTATCAACATAAACAAATGACTAGTATGTCGAAGAATATTACTTCAGCTACAAGTGATGCTCAAAATAGAAGTTATCATGGAAGTCGAAATACATCAAGTTCTTTCCAAGAACCCTATAAACTCCCCATGCAGAAGATCGAATTGGGATGGGAAGACTCCTTTACAATGCGACAGTTATGCTCAACACTTAAAAGATCCTATCATCTCTGGTCTTCAACAATTACTAAGTCAATAATGAAGAAGCATGCGATAGTAGTTATAAGTTAGAGAAATAGATAAGTCTTCCATAAAGTATGCTTTGAGGAAAAAGCATTTTTAAGGGTAAGGCAATGTTATGAACATAAATATACATAAATAGAAATTCATAACATAATAATTAATTAATAAATAATAATAATTATTAATAATGAAAGGTCATGTCTCAAAGGACATGACTATTGGTTAAGGGCACCCCTACGTGGGTATATTAACGAGCCCTCATTCTCAATTGCAATCATCTTATGTCTTATTATCTTTCTATTTCATTCTTATTACATATATATTTTTCCATATGGATTTGATTACTATATTCCAAATATTTTGGATTATTTGTGCGTGACAAACTTTGTTCGTCTCAAGAGCACAATGGAAGGAGGAGGCGAAGACACAAATAATCCAATGCAAGAGGTAGACGGAGATTCAAAAATGACACCAAGCGAGGTAGGAACAAAAGACCAGACCTCAGAGACATCATGTAAAGGGAAGGGATAGACCTCCCGAACATATTGTAACAATGGAAAAAGCAGGGAGTCGACAATATACCAATGGAGAAATTGGGCCGCATTCAATACCTTTTCCTTCTTAGGGAGAAGGAAAAAACCTAAGGAATCAAGTGCATGCATGGAGAAATATGGAACTTGGGTATCAAAGCTGGAGATGGACATCCACAACACTCACCAAAGCAAGCAAGATGGAAGAAAGGAATGAAATCAAACAACGTAGCCCTATAAGAACTAGAATCCCTGCTAATAAATTCAGGTAAGATAAAAAAAATCTTTCCTAACTCCCCCCAGATGTTTAAATGAAGGTTATTACTTGGAATATAAGAGGCTTGAACAACCCTAGAAAATAACGAACCCTTAAAAATAGACCGAGGAAGGAAGAACCTGATATTTGTTTCATACAAGAGACAAAATGCAATATGAACAGAATGGAAATAATCAGTAAGAAATACTGGAGTAAGTACAAGTTCTTGACTGTAGAGAGTCAAAACATGGAGAGGCGTATGCTCACCTTGTGGAACCCACAATTAGTGAACCTACTCTTTGTTGAAGCCACTAGGAACACGTGATTTGTTAAGATGCAAGTGATAGGAAAAATAGAGGAGGTCCTTTGTACAAATGTGTATGGACCTTAGGCATTGGAGGAATAAAGAAGAATGCTCCTAGAACTAGAATATCTAAAGGAGAAGACCAACAATCTCCATTGGATTCTTGATGGGGATTTCAACATTATAACTACAGTGGCTGAGAAGAAAGGGGGCAACTAGAGATTGGATAGAGATGCGGAAGAATTCACAACCTTCATAGACATAATGGAGCTAGTGGACATCAGGACTAGAAATGGCCAGTTTACATGGAATAACAAAATACTATCACACTACCAAGTGGCCATGAGGCTAGATAGATTCCTAGTCTTAGAATCCATCATTATGCAGGGTTTAGCGTTAGATTGCAGTATCCTATCCTGGGGGGGATCTGACCACTGGCCAGTGCAATTGGAGGCAAATTTTTAGACAACACCAAAGAACAGACCCTTCAGATTCGAGAAAATTTGGATCGAACAACCAACCTTCAAGGAGAACATCAAAACATGGTGGAAAGAGGAACTCCCAGAACAAGGGACAAATATGTCCAGACGACACAAAAAAATCAAGTACATAAAGGAAAGACTTAAGGAGTGGAATAAAGAAGTTTTTTGGAATTGACCAAGAGAAAAAAATGATCGAGAACAGAATGGGAGAGCTGCATGAACAAAGAATCCAAGAGGGGTATATTGAGGAAAGAAAAAAATAAGAAACCCAATTACTCCAGGATTGGGAAACAAGATGTAAGAGAGAAGAGAGGATGTGGTGACAAAAATCCAGAATCAGGTGGCTTAAGGAAGGGGAGAGGAATACCAAGATCTTCCACAAAAAAACTATAGTGAGAAGATCTCATAATAAAATTTTGAATATCCGGGATTAGGATGGGATAGAGAGAGAGTCCCACCATGACTTTGAAAACACACTAATCAAACACTTCCAGGGGATAGCCAAAGAACCCAACCGAGACAGGACCGCTGCCATCCATAGGATAGTTAGGCACATCCCCAAGTTGGTCATAGAGGAACATAATGTCAACTTGTGCATACCCATAGCAAAGGAATAAGTCAACCAAGTGGTCCAGGAGGTGCCTAATGGAAAGACCGCAGGCCTAGACGACTTCATTGTGGAATTTTTCAAAGACTTTTGGGATGTGGTTAAGCATGGGATTTATAGTATAGTGGAGGACTCTAGACAATCAGCCTCCATCCTGAAGGCACTGAATTCCACGATGATCACTCTGATCCCAAAAGAAAATGAAGCAAGAAATCTAGATCACTACAGGCCGATAGCCCTGCGCAATATGGTGTATACGATAATTTCCAAAGTAATAGGTAATAGATTGAAACCACTCCTTGTTACACATTATTTTCGTCATCCCTATGATCGTTAATGATGTAAATCTATCTGTTTCCTTCAGAGGGGTCAGTGGCCTGAGTTCCTAAAGAGAGAAGGGAGAAGAACTTCTCCTGAGAAAAGAAGTTGCTTTTTCCTATGTAAAAACCTTATAAAAAAGGAAGTTCCCAGATTGCTATATAGGCAGGGTGCGAGAATGACCCATTCTCGCAGGTTGCACTATAGCTAGGGTGTGAGGTGTTTGCAGGTTGCTCTATAGCTAGGGTGCGAGAATGCCTGCACGTGGGAAAAAAAAGCGTTTTCTCGAATCTTCTAGAAGGAGAAACTTCTATGGTGAGGTGGCATCCGAACGGTTTGGATCTTACTCGCTTTCATGATTTAGTGGGATCATCGTAACCTCCTCACCTTATCCTCTTCAACTTATAAAAGGAGAGGAGTTCTCATGGAGAAAGTTAGCTTGGGTTAGCTTTGTTGGTTCTTGAGCTTGTTAGCTTTGGTTGGCTTGGAA
>JZKD02S2053617.1:29108-66314 GCA_000966675.3 Picea glauca | reverse complement strand
AGAAAATGATAAATGTAACCTTCTTCTGGAAAATGTTCTTAATGAAGAGTTTGATCTTCTATCACCATGACATAATCATGTTATCATCCCGATAACCAAAAATGTGGATAACAATAACCCAATAGAATAGGCACTCACCTACTTGCATTGGATAAATAAAATCATTGCATTGGTATACGTAAAAAGTTGAGATTTAGTAATTGTCTAAGTTGGAAATTTTTCTTCGTGGAAAGGTGAGGCTTGAGTCTCTTTAAAATTGCAAGTGAAATTTGTATGTGCTTGGGTAATAGGATCAAGTTACAAACACATAAAACTTAATGATTTTTTTACTTAATCATGAGTAGCATAATAGTCATAAACAACCATTAAAATAAACAAATTAACACAACAAAATGATAAAGAATTTAACCCCTCTCTTGGGCTACATATCTTGGTCCAACTTCCAATGGATCATTTTCATTAATGCTCAAAGTATCAAAATAATTTCTTTACAATGCTAAAAATGAGAAATAGATGGCTTCAATGTCTTCAAAACGTCCAAAAACCTCTAGTTGGCTTCAATGGCTCTAAATAGATGGCTCTTCCTGCACCTGGTTCGGCCAAAAAATGAGTTGGAATCAGTCCCTGGAAGTTTCTCCCAATTCTTTGTTGTCTCTGATCCTCCAAAACACACTTGTGTGAATTGAACCTAGCTTCTGGGTGTTTCCCATGCCTAAACCTAGCTCCTGCATCATCCTGGGCGCATGGGAGAAATTGGCGCATCATTAGTGTGTTGACCCCTTTTACCGGTGGAGGCCCTGGGTGTATGCCCCCCATATTCCCATGTCCTAGGAGGTAAACCTGGGTTCATTGGAAAGTTGGAACATGCACCATGGATGACCGTTGGATCCTGCGACAAGTGTCAATGACATGTGGTATGGGCCGTAGGCTAGAACCTTGGTTTCCCCATGCTCCTGGTTCCAAAGAATAGCGGAGTTTGAGTAAGACCAAGGGCTCGATATTATCCCCAACCCTTTTGGAACCCCTATGAAACTTAGTTTAACTTTAAAATAAAGTTTAAACATTATGGGGTAAGAAATATGTGACAGGTGGGCTACTAGCTCGACTTGCACCAAGTCATTCTCCCATGCTCTAATGTCGCAGGTTCAAAACTGGTGGAGTCCAACAACCTCTTACACCATGGAGGGGTGCCACGTTAACATTGTACCACAACAGGCCATGTGTCAAAGCTAGATAGGTCCAACAAATGTGCCAATCACCTGCCATGTTAGCCTCTGCCATGTCACCACTTTCCATGTGTCAGTATGGTCACCTTCCACATGTCAATACGGTCACCTGCCACATCACCATTACAGCCCTACGATATCAACAGTACAACCCTGCCACATCAAAAGTATGACCCTGCCACCTCAGCACTTTACAGACTGTACAATCAACAACATTTTGCATTTTTGGAAAAGTGGAAAGAACATGATATCTCTCACATACGACGTCAATTTGAACCTGCTCAAGTTGCATTGGGATCGTGAGGATGATGCCTACACACGAGTCTATTTTGAAGAAATTTTGAGCGCTTTTATTTTTGAGCATATTTTGATCCCGTAGATCACTCCTCCCCATTGGGAAATTTTTGGACCTCCAAAAGACTACTTTCAGACTATTTGATTATGAGGGTATAATTCCCTCACCTTTCCAACCTCGATCCATTTGGATTTTCTTGGATTTGTTCCTTTAAGAACAACTTGAAGGTATTCTACATTCCCTCGTTTTGAAGTTCTCATCCTCCCATCAAGGATTGTATCTTCATGCAGTTCTGAAAGATATTCTGGAGAGAAATCATCTATGGAAGGAATCTGAACATGTTTTCCTTGATCATCAATCAAAGGAGGCTCATCCAATCTCAAATTCTCAGCATTGACAACTACATACATTTGCATATAAGGAGGCAAATCCAAACGGAAGACATTGTTACCAATCTTTTCAAGAATCATGAAAGGTCCATATCTAATTGGTTTCAGTTTTTTACCTTCTCCTTTAAGCCTCTCTTTGCTAATGTAAAGCCAAACTTCATCTCCAAATTGGAAACTGTGATCAACATAATTCTTGTCATGTCTTGCCTTTTACTTGGCTTGGCTCTTTTCCAACTGTTCTTGTACCATTTGATGCACCAACTGAATTTGTTCAATGAACTTCTTTGCTTTATCAATGTCATATTGACCATCAATAACAATATTTTTTCCAAAGATAAAATCTAAAGGAGATTTTGGAAAATAACCAAAACATTCCTCAAATGGAGATGTTTGAGTCGAAGAGTGCTTAGCCCGGTTGTAAACATGTTGAATGTAGTCTAGGTGCTCATCCCAAAGCCAAGGATGCTTTGCAATAGCCACAAAGAAGATGTACTATTGTTCTATTCACAACTTATGTTTGACCATTAGTTTGTGGATGAAAAGTTGTTCTCTTTTTTAGTTTGGTGTCCGTGAGTTCCCATAAGCTTGACCAAAAGTTCCCAATAAATTGAGACTCTTGACCAGAAATAATGGATTTGGGAAACCTAAAATGTACCAAAACATGTTGAAGGAACATTTGTGTTGTTTGCTCTTACAAGGAATCAAAATACACATTTTACTGAAATGGTCAACCACAACATAAAGATAATCATGATTCTTTTTAGACATAGGTAGACCTCCTACAAAGTCCATGGAAATTCTTTCCCAAGGACGAGAAGGAACCGAAAGTGGAGTATACAAACCCAACTTTCTATTTCTAGGCTTACTTGTAGCACATAAATAACATCCTCTTACATATCTTGAAAGACTTTCATTCATTTTAGGCCAATAGAAATACCTTTGCAAATTAGCCACTGTCTTGCCTACACCGAAGTGGCCAACAATAAGAGAAGAATGAGCTTCCCTTATGATGTTGACTCTTTCACCCCGTGGAATACATAACTTACCAATATGATACAAAATCTTATCATGCACATGGTAATCCAATTCCTCAACTTGCTTAGAATGACACAAAGTTTCATAAAGCTCTTTAATATCAACATCTAAAGCATATCGTTCAACATAACTCTCATGCATGGTAGAATTATGCTTAAGAATAACTAAAGCACTAACAATAGGCCTATAAATAATATCAACAACTTTGTTATAAATGCCTTTCTTATACCTTATAACCAAGTGGAATTGTTGTAGAAAACCCATCCATCCGAAGTGCCTTTCTTGATGTAGATTTGTTTGTGATTGTAAGTATTGCAATGGTTGATGATCTGTGTGAATGATAGTTTATTTTCACAACAAATAATGTTTCTATTTTTTCACACTTTGCACGAATGCATACAAATCCTTATCATAAGTAGTATAGTTAATCACAACACCATTAAAAGTTTCAGAATGAAAACAAATGGGTTTACCATGTTGTAACAAGAATGCTCCCATTGCATAATTTCTTGCATCTGTTTGGATCTCAAATGGCTGTCTCAAATTAGGAAGTGCAAGAACTGGAGCTGAACTAATCTTCTCCTTCAATGCATTAAAATATTTTTGTTGCTTTCCTCCCCATTGGAAAACTTGCTTGATGCTTGTCACTGCATGTAATGGAGCTGCAATTGAAGTGAAGTTAGCAATAAACTTTCTCCAATATTGGGTTGCTCCCAAAAATGTTTTTACCTCTATCACATTGTTTGGCTTGGGCCAATCCAAAATGAATTTGACCTTGGAAGGATCAATTTTCAGTTCTCCTCCTCCAACAATATGTCCCAAGTAAACAAGTGAGGTCTTTCCAAACTCACATTTAGACATCTTCAAAAACAAATTTTATTTCTTTAAGACATCCAAAAATTGATTTACATGCATAACATACTCTTCACGATATTTTCTAAATACCAAAATGTCATCCAAGTAGACAATCAAACAATCATCAAGAAAAAGGCCTTAAAACATCATTCATGACTCTCATGAATGTAGCAGGAGCATTACAAATTCCAAATGGCATTACCATACTCTCAAAAAAACCTTGCTTTGTTTTGAAAGTTGTCTTCCAAGTGTCTCCTTCAACAATACTAATATGATGATATCCACTTCTCAAATCCAACTTAGTAAAATAATTATCATCTTTCAATTGATCAAGAAAATCATCAATTCTAGGAAGAGGATAACGATTCTTTACTGTAATCTTGTTCAATACCCTGAAATCTACACACATGCACCATGTACAATATTTCTTTGGCACTAAAAAAATTGGTGATCCACATGGTGATGTGCTTGGAATGGTGACCCCTTTGTCAAGAAACTCTTGGATTTGTTTTTTAATTTCATCATTCTCCATGATTGAGATCCTGTACATACCAATGTTTGGAAGATGACAATCTTGCTGCAATTATATCTCATGTTGGATAGCCCTTTTTGAAGGAAATCCTTTTGGTTCCTAAAACATCTCATCATATTGGTTAACAACCTCATATAAATCAGATTTAAACATTGTATTTGGGTTTGATCATGAAGAGGACAAAATTCTTACTAGCATTGACTAATCTCTTCATTTGTCCAACATTTACAAGTGACAAATTCAACTTCTTTGTATGTGCTCTAACAATGTACTCAACTCCATTTAAAAAAAAATGATACTTGTTCTCATGATGATGAAATATAGCTCTCCTATCGTATAAATATGGGCTTCCCAACACAATATCATAGATATCCAATGGAATAACATCAAGCTCTACCTCATCTATAAAGTTTGCAGTGATGAAAAATCTAAGTTTACACCTTCTTGTCACATGCAATTTGGCATTGTCACATATCCATCCTAGAGGGTGTGGTTTAGGATGTGGAGTAGTTTCCAATTTTAATTTCTTGACAGTGTCTTCAGATATGAGGTTTTCTTGATATCCAGTATAAAAAAAAGTATATATCTCGGTAGGCTTTGAAATAACCCTTATGTGGAAAATCTCTATTCTTTCTTTTTCATGTTGAGTTTCATTGATTCTACTACTACTTGAAGAACTAGTACTTGCAATAGAATCCTTACCTTGAAAACCCATGGCTGTAATCTTTGTTTCATCACCTGAATCAGAACCTAAATCATTTTGTGTGGTTGCAATAGTCTTTTGTTTCCTCTTATGGCTGAAATTTTTGGGTCTCTTTTCAGGATGAAGTTTCCAACAATGGTCTTCATCATGGCCATCCTTTGAACAATGTTTACATGTGAGTTTCTCTCCCTCTTTCTTGACTAAAGCATTCTTTCTTCCATTTCCTTTGAATTTCCTCTTTCCCTTGTCTCCTTTAACAAAAGGCTTCTTGCTGCCTCTTGAGGTTCATTCCTCCCTCTTGCTTCCAAATGAGTTGCATGTACACAAACTTCATATAGACTTGTAGGGTTAAACATAAGTATTGTGTGCTTCAAGTAGCTATGCAATCCTCCAATATATTTGAGTAAAGTTTCTTGAGAATATAAATCTATACCCAAAATCAAAGCTCTTCTTCTAAATTCTTGAGTGTATCTTTGAACACTTTTCCCTTTAGCTTGTCTAAAGTTTTTCCAATCCATAATATCTTTCTACATGTATGCTAATGGATAAAATTGTCTTTTAAGTGCAACAATAAAATCATTACAAGAGGATAAAACTTTACCATGTTTCTTAATGTCTTCTTGAGTTTTGGCTTCCCAACAAATGAGTGCAACACTTTCCAATCTAAGAGAAGAAAGATGAATCTTAGTTTCATCATATTTGATCCTTTGTATCCTACAATACACTTCAATCTGACGAATCTAGTTATCCAATTTCTCAGCATTTACCTCTCGATTGTACGTAGGCAATTCAATCTGAATATCAAGCTTAAGAAAAGGAGTTTGTAGAGGAATTTTACCATGCTCTTTCGGAGAATTTGGAGGTGGTTGTGAAATGGTAGAAGTGGTGGAAGATGGAGGTGAAGGAGGTGGAGGATCACCATTCCCTCCATTTCCTTTTGGAGTTTTATCACCACTATCTCCATTTCCCTTTGGAGGGTTTGAGATTTCACCTTGTAACCTTGCATTTATTTCTTAAAATAAAACTTTCACCATCTTTGTCATATCATAGAAAGATTTTTTGAAAGTTTCATCCTCTGAAGTAGGAGTTTCATGACTCCCCTCATGAGCCATACTTGGTGAATATCTCCTTGAATCTTGAGGTGATTGTGTAGTTATCCTTCTTGAAAGTTGAAAAATTAGCTCTATAAGTTGAACTTCTCCTCTTGTGAGCTTCAACCTTGTAAGCATTAGAAAAAAAAACACTTGAAAATAATCAAACCTTCAAAAACCTAAGCTCTGATACCAACTTGATCTAAAAATGAAAAGGCTTTAGTCTCTTCAAATTTGCAAGTGAAATTTATATGCGCTTGGGTAATAGGATCAAGTTACAAACACATAAAACTTAATGATTTTTTTACTTAATCATGAGCAACATAACAATCATAGACAACCAAAAAAATAAACACATTAACACAACAAAATGATAAAGGAGTTCACCCCTCTCTTAGGCTACAACTCCTGGTCCAACTTTCAATGGATCATTTTCATTAATTCTCAAAGTGTCAAAATAAGTGCTTTACAATGCTCAAAATGAGAAATAGATGGCTTCAATGGCTCCAGAATGTCTAAAAACACCTAGCCGGGCTCTTCCTACACTTGGCTCGGCCAAAAACTGAGTTGGAATCACTCCCTGGAAGTTTCTCAAGAAAATTTCTTCAACAAGATTGACCTAAAGTATGACTACCACCAGGTTCCCATCGAACCGACTGATGTATGAAAGACAAATTTCAAATCTAAAGAAGGTCTCTTTGAATGGCTGGTGATGCCCTTTGGCTTAACAAATGCACCAACCACTTTCATGAGGTTGATGGATGTAACACCCTATTTCCCCCAGTTTGTAAAAATAACTATACTGGCCAAGAACTGTGGCAAACTAAAAAATGTGAATGTGTGATGTAAATGGACCTTGAGAAAAAGGTCGATGAATGAGAATAATATTATGAATATATATTGCAGGACTGTTGAGGGGGGATATGCTGAAAAAAAGACCACGATGGCTGAAGAAAGGTGGTGGAAGGCACCTGGAAAGGTGGCGTTAACTTCCACTGAAACCAAGACCGTATTTGGAATTCACTAGCCTGGAGAACCAAGAGCGGCTTGCTGGCCTGAATTTAATGTCTCGCAGGATGGTAGGTAGATGGCTCCTCAGAAATTAATGAGGGATGGGGGAGGTGAACTGCCCATCCATAGGAGTCTCAGGCCTGACTAGTGCACGAAAAATTGTGCCACATGCAACCTCGCAAGAGGAAAAGGCATGAGGAAGAAACGAGAAGGGGGCAGACGCGAGGGAGGAAATAAGAACTCTGGAGATATGCAGAGTGAGTGATAGCATTGAAGGGGGAGAGTAACCCTCATTCTCGGTCACTGGAAAACTGAGACGCAGTCTCGCAGCATCGTGGTCTCAGCTCGGGGGTGGTTAGTGGTAAATCTGTTGGGAGTCACTGAGCCTATAGTTGGGTGGAAACGAGCACCCCTCTTAGCAGTTGCATCAACTCTGGTGTTTATTTCTGATAAGTGTTACTTGAAGTTAATGATATAAACGCATGTTCAGTTTTATGTGCTTGTAAATAGTTATGAATAGAAGTGTTTACCTAACATTTGATTTGATAGAATGGATGCCTGTGTATGCTTATATGCCATAGATGTTTTCTGCACAAATGATTAAGTCTAGGACATGAGTCCGCTCCACCGAGAATCATCTTAGATGCTTAATTTCTCGTGATATTCCGGGAAGGCCCCTTGAGAGCACTCTTTTTCGAGAATTACCCCATTAAACTTGTAGCCGTACTGAACGTTACCAGAGACTCGATTAAGATCAAGGGTGATTGGATGAGAACTGTCTAAGGGTTCATACAGTCCGGGTCTGTAACCCTTATGCAAGAAAGAGTATTTTTCTAAGGTTTCGGGGTCATGGGAGCCTGAAGCTCCGAGATTTTGAACTTCGTGATTCAAGCTTGGAAGGGATAGCGAGATTCAAATATAGAAAGAAAATACCCTATCGCTTGGTAAATGAACGGTCGAAATCCTTTCGGGAATACCCCAAGCCTGTCAACACCGATGGATCTAGAAAAGGAGCGTAGGCGTTAACACCTCGCCCTTTTATCCTTCACAAATAGCGATGGGATCCTGGACCGTAGATCCCAGGGACCCATTAGAGCTCTATAAGCCATCGATCTTAACCCTTACTTAGGCGGGAGAGTGAACTCGACTACATCCTGAAAGTCCCGAAGACATCGGGACCGTCCATGTTGGAGGACAGGTGGTAGAGATCTGACGTCTCGATATTTCGCGTATCGGGGATTTGTGAGTTTGGAGGTGGAAGACCAGGCTCTTGGAGTCACAAAGTCCCGAGTCATGAGATCGCGATGTGATCTAGGCCATTGATCAAAGAGGAAGGACAGCCATGAGATCTAACGTCTCGATATTTCACGTATCGAGGATTCGTGAGTTTGGAGGTGGAAGACCGGGCTCTTGGAGTCACGAAGTCCAGATCATGATGTGATCTGGGTCATTGATCAAAGAGGAAGGACAGCTGTGGGATTTGACGTCTCGATATTTCGCGTATCGGGGATTCGTGAGTTTGGAGGTGGAATACTAGGCTCTTGGAGTCATGAAGTCCCAAGTCGTGAGATCGCGATGTGATCTAGGCCATTGATCAAAGAGGAAAGACAACCATGGGATATGACGTCTCAATACATCGCGTATCAGGGATTCATGAGTTTGGAGGTGGAATACCAAACCCTTGGAGTCGTGAAGTCCCGAATAGCGAGAAGTAGGAGCAACCATTGAGTCAGGACCTCCTCGCCATATCGCATATCGGGGTCTTGGAGGTTGAAGGGAATCAGTTTCGACTGTAGAAGTCGTGAATTTGCAAGTTGCGAGAGCTAGTGCAACACGTGGCACGTCCGCTTGGTGGGACCCACGTGGTTGATAGGTGGTGTAATGATAAGATCCCCAGAGAGAGGGAGAAGTGGTGACAGGTGGTGGACATGTGTCATTTGAAATGAGAGTCAACATTCTGTTGACTTCTCGTACTCGAAGTTTCATAAGAAGAGAGCGCAAGGGTTGGGTGCTTCAACCCACGAAGTCGCGAAGTGCGAAACGCGAGGAGGAGAATTTGAACCGTTGAATCCAGGAATGAAAGGACTGTTGGATCAGAACTTCGTGGAGATATCGTATATCGAGAGTTCAGGAGTTTGGAGGTTGGAAGGGGCCACTTTCGACCGTAGAAGTCGTGAAGTGCCGAGAGCCGAGGCTCGTGAGAACATGTGGCATATCCATCAGGTGGGGCCCGCATGGACGATGGGTGGACGCGCGTCGCCTGGGAAGGAGTCAACATTCTGTTGACTTCTTGCATCTTGGAGGTTCGCGAGGTAGGAGCACGAAGGCTCAACGCCCCAACTCGCGAGATTGCGAGTTGCAAGAAGTGCGAAAAGGAAGTCAAACCTTCTCTGACTTTCACGTCTCGAGGTTTCATAAAAGAAGGTCCCAAAGGTTCAACCTCTCAACTCGAAAACTTGCGAGTTGCGAGCAAGGCTAGTAGTTAGCCCTAGCCAGTGGTCACGCATGGGGAGCGCTAATAAGGGGGGGGGCATACCATATTGGAACCTCAGGTATTGGCGATTGGTGAAGAAAATTTGAGGGTCTCCGACTCGCGAGTCGTGAGGTCAGGAGTTGTGAAAGGCACCTTCATTTAGGTGCATATGTGGTCCTATCGAGATAGGGACTAAATAAAAGGGAGCTAGTGCTTTGTCGTTAAGCGATGGCTAGAATCCGCGCGCCCAGATCTACAGCTGGGGATTCATTTCGAAGCCCCCTCGCCATTCTACCTTTAAAGATTGGATTCACTGGTATCGCTGAGTCACGAAACATGAAAAGACACCTGGTTTGTTTGGCCTGTGGTCCTAACCCACGATCACAGTGAGGTGAACAGGGAAGAACTAGCCTACGCTAGGCCCCCGTAGGACTTCGGGGACTTTGTCCCTTGAGGAAAAATGAAATTTTTTATTATGTCGTAGTGGGTGTGTGACAAATTGGTATCAAAGCATGGTTACAACACTTGGCCTACTTGGGCTCATGAACGAGTTGCGCAGAAGCTCCGTTCAGAACACTCCTAAGAGGACTAACCCTCTATATTAAACCCTTTTATATTCAAAGGATCAAAGTTTGAAAATAAGAACCCGACTGTGTATGCATGTGAAAGAATTATGAATTTTTGCACTGGTTATAAATAAATATAAATATTGACTAAAAACCAATGTTTTTCTTTTTGCACACAAGCAGAAGATCAACCATGGGAAATTATCAATGCATAATATGGTGACTCACCAAGAAGTGGGAGAAGGCTCCCACAATAGAGACGAAGAGTCTGATGAAAGGAGGGCAGTAGGGACCCCTCTAGATCTATCCGAGACTGTGAGGAGTCTCATGGTCGAATTACAAAGCTGCAAGGTCGACAATGAAAGGATGATGAAGGAACAAGAATACCAAATAGAAATTAAAACAATTTTACTACAGAGTTTATCCAATCTACAAAGACAAATGCAACATGAACCTGAAACTGAGAAACATGGTCATATCAGTGGCCACACTGAGAGGAGCACCTCGAAAAAGGTCCACCCCAGAGGTAAAGGACAAGCGTCGGATAATTCCTCCGAGAAGGAAGCTGGCGATTCAAAGGGATCTTCTAGCAGCAGAACCAGTTCCTATCCCCATAGAAAACAGAAGAAGCAAAAGTCTTCCAAAGGTTGAAAAATCGAAGAATTCAGAAAGGCCAAACCACCCTCCTTCGATGGTGAGATAAAGAAGGGAGAGGAAGCAGAGGCCTGGCTACTTGGACTGAAAAAGTACTTCAAATTCCATGACTTCTCAGAAAATTTGAAGGCTCGAGTGGCCACTTTCAATCTGAACGGAAAGGCTTCCATCTGGTGGGAAGATCTTAAAAATGTGAAAGGGGTTCACGAAGAGGACCTGTCTTGGAAACAATTTGAGAAATACTTCCGGAAGAAGTATCTGTCGGAAAAATATTTCGACGAAAAGACTAAAGAGTTTTATGAACTCAAACTGGGACAACTCACTATAGAAGAGTATGTCAACAAATTCCTCGATTTGTTGAGGTATGTACCCTATATCAAGGTGGAAAATGAAAAGGTGCAACGCTTCATCAGTGGACTACCTAAGGACTATCGGAACATAATTGAATTTGATGTGCTAAAGACTCTAGAAGGCACTATTCGAAAGGCGACCTATTGTCATGAACAATTTGGGCATCGAGCAGAACCTCACGAAGGATGGAAACAAAAGAATAGTTCAAGATTTCAAAAAAGGGGAATTAAATCCCCATGGTTTAAGAACTATAAGAAGAACCCAAGAATGAGCTTCCCAGCCCGGAGTATGCATTAGCAGAATTTTCCCTCCTTGAGCGGAAATAAAACTTCTGGACCCATATTAGTGAAGACCGATAACCCGAAGAGAGAACCTTTGAAATGCTGGGGTTACGGGGAAGAACATCTATTGAGAGACTGTCCACACCGACAACAGAATAGTCAGAGGATTTATAACATCCAGGAAGCTACTACAGTCAATGATGTGGCCAAGAGTGTGCCACAAATTTATGCAACCTTGGATAATAACCAAGCTGACCATCAAGCTTGAGTGGTGGAAATAGAAGGTATGATTTCCAACCATCTAGTGTCTGTTTTGATTGACCTTGGTTCAAATTTGAGTTATACATCCCCTAAAGTTGTTGATAAGTGTAAACTACAGCCACAAAAACATACCAAGCCATGGTTGGTACAGTTAGCCACTAGCACCAAAAGAAGGGTAGCAGAGGTCATCCCAGCCTGCCAATTGATGTTGGGTGAATTTCCCACCCAAGTGACCCTTAATGTATTACCCCTCGGATCGTATGATCTATTGATTGGTATGGACTGGTTAGTCGCCCATAAAGACAGATTGGACTGTTACCATAAAACCTTAGAATGTGTTAGCAAAGAAGGAAAAAGGATGACCCTTCAAGGGATCCGAAAACCTGTCTTGGTGAGACAAATATCATCTCTGCAAATGAGAAAGTATTGCCGACAGGGATATCCCCTATATGCAATACAGGTGTCGAAAACCATAGAAGGTGACAAGCCCAACCTTGAAGATCATCCTACCCTGAGAGAATATAGAGATGTGTTTCTGGAAGAGGTACCGGGTCTACCTCCGAGAAGAGACATAGACTTCTCGATAGAACTCGCATCGGGAGTGGTGCCGGTGTCTAGGACACCCTACCGGATGAGCACACCTGAGTTAGTTGAACTCAAATTGCAATTAAAAGAAATGATGGATAAGGGTTATATTCGACCCAGCGTGTCTCCATGGGGAGCACTAGTCCTGTTCGTGAAAAAGAAGGATGGAACCCTTAGACCGTGTATAGATTATAGACAACTCAATAAGGTAACCATAAAGAACAAGTACCCCTTGCCCACGATCAATGACCTGTTCGACCAATTGGGGGGTGCGTCTATTTTCTCAAAGATTGACTTGAGGTCGGGATACCATCAAGTCTGAATCAAGGGTGAAGATATCCATAAAACTGCCTTCCCGACACGGTATGGTCACTATGAGTTCGTGGTAGTGCCATTTGGGTTAACCAATGCCCCTACCACTTTTATGTGCTTGGTGAACAATGTACTCAGCAAGTTCCTAGACAAATTCGTGCTTTTTTTTATTTATGATATATTAATTTACTCCAAGAACAGAAAAGAGCATGAAGAGCATCCTAGACTTGTGCTGCAAGTACTCAGAGAGCATCATCTCTATGCTAAATTTAGCAAATGTGACTTCTTCCAGAAGCAAATACATTACTTGGATCATGTTCTGTCCGAAGAAGGGGTAGCAGTGGACCCTGACAAAATTAGGTCTATCATGGAATGGCCCACCCCAAGGGATGTTTCAGATATTAGATCCTTTATGGGATTAGCAGGATATTATAGGAGATTTATAGAAGGATTCTCCAAGATTGGTTGTCCAATCACTTCCCTCCAGAAGAAGGGGACAAAATTCCTATGGACATAGAAATGTGAAGAAAGATTTCAAACCCTGAAACATCTAATGACCCATGCACCCATGCTGAAAATCGCCGACCCAGAAGCTGACTTCCTCGTGTGCACAGATGCCTGTAAGGAAGGGATCGAAGGAGTCCTTATGCAGAAAGGAAGTGTGATATGCTATGAATCCTGAAAATTGAATGAGCATGAAGTCAACTATGTGACCCATGATCTAGAACTGGCTACCATAGTGCATGCCTTGGAAATGTGGAGGCATTACCTCCTGGGAAGAAAATTTATACTTATGACAGATCACTATGGATTACGATACCTGTTTGATCAACCAAAGCTCAATGCCAGGCAAGCTAGGTGGATGGCCCTCCTTAGCAAGTTTGATTTCGAAATCAAACACATTAAAGGAAAGAAAAATAGGGTGGTCGATGCCCTTAGCAGAAGCATAAAAACAATTCACCTGGTAGCGGTGAGCACCTGCGAGACAGATGTCAAGGAAAGAATCAGAAATGCACAAGAAACAGATCCCTTCGTTCAGACCGTGACCTTACACCTATAGGAAGAACCCGCCGGAGTCAAATATGAAGGCTACCAGATGACCAAAGGAGGTCTGCTCACTTATGAAAATAGATTTTATATCCCAGCTTGTGACGACTTGAAGAGGTTCATTATGGATGAACTACGTAAAAGACCCTATTCTAGTCATCCAGGATAACAGAAAATGATCACTGCCACCAGGAGACAATTTTATTGGCCTGGAATGAAGAAATACATAGCCGAGTACTTGCCCAAATGCATAGAGTGCCAGCAGGTTAAAGAAGAACATCGACACCCAGTAGGATTATTGCAACCTTTACCAATCCCAGAATGGAAATGGGAAACCGTCTCCATGGATTTCATCACTGGATTTCCAACATTGACCAAACAAAACGATGCCATTATGGTAGTGGTAGACAAATTGAGCGAGTCTGCTCACATCATTCCCATCAAGTCGACCTGTAAGGCAATTGATATCGCCCAAGTATTCATGAAAGAGATATTCAGACTGCATGGTATGCCGAAAGAGATCGTGTCTGACAGAGACACGCAATTTACTTCCAACTTTTGGAAATCACTAATGTCCGGTTTAGAGACCAAGTTTTTTTTTAGCACTGCCTATCACCCTCAAATCGATGGATAGACAGAAAGAGTGAATCAAATATTAGAGGACATGTTAAGAATGCATGTAATGCATCAACCCAGGAAATGGGAAGACTACCTGCCACTGGTAGAATTCACCTACAACAACAGCTACCAAGCATCCTTAAAGATGAGTCCCTTCGAAGTCCTCTATGGTAGGCCATGTAATACTCCAGTTACCTGGATTAATCCTGTAAACAGGATATATTTTGGACCTGACATGTTAAAAGAAATGGAACAACAAGTGACTCAGATAAAACAAAATCTGAAGGTCGCTCAAAACCGATAGAAAAGTTATGCCGACCAAAAGAGAACTCCAAGAGAGTTCAAAATGGGAGACCATGTATATCTTAGAGTTAGGCCCAGGAAGAGTTCCCTAAAAATGGGAGCTTGTGCCATGTTGGCACCTCGGTATTGTAGACCCTTTGAGGTTCTAGAAAGAGTGGGACCTGTAGCCTATAGGCTAGCACTTCCTCCCACAGTAAAATCACATAATGTTTTCCATGTTTCATTATTGAAAAAATATGTACATGACGCTAACCATATAATTGACTGGTCTGTGATCTAGGTGGAATCGGAGGGAGAATTTCTACCAGAACCTCAGTGCATACTGGATAGAAAGGAAACCCCACTCTGGAACCGAACCATTGCACAGATCAAGGTGTAGTGGAGACATTTTGGCCCAGATGAGGCTACATGGGAAATGGAGGATGCCATGAGACAGGCATACCCGATTTTGTTTACTTCTGTACATGCATGTCACGTTGATAGATAAGAACATAGAGGATGATGTTCCTTTAAGGGGGAGGGAATTTTAACACCCTATTTCCCCCAGTTTGTAAAAATAACTATACTGGCCAAGAATTGTGGCAAACTCAAAAATGTGAATGTGTGATGTAAATGGAACTTGTGAAAAAGGTCGATGAATGTGAATAATCTTATGAATATATATTGTAGGATTGCTGAGAGGGGATATGCTGAAAAAGAGACCACGATGGCTAAAGAAAGGTGGTGGAAGGCACCTGGAAAGGTGGCGTTAACTTCCACCGAAACCAAGACTGTATTTGGACTTCACTGGCTCGGAGAACCAAGAGCGGCTCGCTGGCCTGAATTTAATGTCTCATAGGCTGGTAGGTAGATGGATCCTCGAAAATTAATGAGGGATGGGGGAGGTGAACTGCCCATTCGTACGAGTCTCAGGCCTGACCGGTGTGCAGAAAATCGCTCCACACGCAACCTCGCAAGAGGAAAAGGCATGAGGAAGAAGCGAGAAGGGGGCAGACGCGAGGGAGGAAAGAAGAACTCTGGAGATATGCAGAGTGAGTGATAGCAAATAAGGGGGAGAGTAACCCTCGTTCTCAGTCACTGGCAAACCGAGACGCAATCTCGCAGCATCGTGGTCTCATCTCGGGGGTGGCTAGTGGTAAATCCGTTGGGAGTCACTGAGCCTACAGTTGGGTGGAAACAAGCACCCCTCTCAGCAGTTGCATCAACTCTGGTGTTTATTTCTAATAAGTGTTACTTGAAGTTAATGCTATAATCGTATGTTCAGTTTTATGTGTTTGTAAATAGTTCTGAATAGAAGTGTTTACTTAACATTTGATTTGATAGAATGGATGCCTGTGTATGCTTATATGCCATAGATGTTTTCTGCACAAATGATTAAGTCTGGGACATGATTCCGCTCCACCAAGAATCATCTTAGATGCTTAATTTCTCGTGATATTCTGGGAAGGCCCCTTGAGAGCACTCTTTTCCGAGAATTACCCCATAAACCTTGTAACTGTATTGAAACTTACTAGAGACTCGATTAAGATCAGGGGTGACTGGCCGAGAATTGTCTGAGGGTTCATATAGTCCGGGTCTGAAACCCTTATGCAAGAAATAGTAGCTTTCTAAGGTTTCGGGGTCATGGGAGCCTGAAGCTCTGAGAGTTTGAACTTCGTGATTCAAGCTCGGAAGGGATAGCAAGATTCAAATATAGAAAGAAAATACCCTATCGCTTGGTAAATGAACGGTCGAAATCCTTTCGGGAATACTCCAAGCCTGTCAACATCGACAGATCTAGAGGAGCATAGGCATTAACACCTCGCCCTTTTATCTTTCGCAAATAGCGAGGGGATCCTGGACCGTCGATCCCAGGGACCCATCAGAGCTCTATAAGTCGTCGATATTAACCCTTACTTAGGTGGGTGAGTGAACTCGACTACGTCTTGAAAGTCCCGAAGACATTGGGACTATCCATGTTGGAGGACAGGTGGTAGAGATCTGACGTCTCTATATTTCGCGTATCGGGGATTTGTGAGTTTGGAGGTGGAAGACCGGGCTCTTGGAGTCACGAAGTCCCGAGTCGCGAGATTGCTATGTGATCTAGGCCGTTGATCAAAGAGGAAGGACAACTGTGAGATCTGATGTCTCGATATTTCACGTATCGGGGATTTGTGAGTTTGGAGGTGGAAGATCAGGCTCTTAGAGTCACGAAGTCCCGAGTCGCGAGATCGCGATGTGATCTGGGCCGTTGATCAAAGAGGAAGGACAGTCGTGGGATCTAACGTCTTGATATTTTGCATATCGGGGATTCATGAGTTTGGAGGAAGACTGGGCTCTTGGAGTCACGAAGTCCCGAGTCGTGAGATCACGATGTGATCTAGGCCGTTGATCAAAGAGGAAGGACAGCCATGGGATCTAACGTCTCGATACATCGCGTATTGGGGATTCGTGAGTTTGGAGGTGGAAGACCAAGCCCTTGGAGTCACAAAGTCCCGAATAGCGAGAAGTAGGAGCAACCATTGATTCAGGACCTCCTCGCCATATCGCATATCGGGGTCTCGGAGGTTGAAGGGAATCAGTTTGGACTATAGAAGTCCCGAGTTTGCGAGTTAAGAGAGCTAGTGCAACATGTGGCATGTTCGCTTGGTGGGACCCACGTGGTTGACAGGTGGTGTAACGATAAGATCCCCAGAGAGAGGGAGAAGTGGTGAAAGGTGGTGGACACGTGTCATTTGAAATGGGAGTCAACATTCTGTTGACTTCTCGTACTCGGAGTTTCGTAAGAAGAGAGCGCAAGGGTTGGGTGCTTCAACCCACGATGTTGCAAAGTACAAAACGCGAGGAGGAGAATCTGAACTGTTGAATCCAGGAACGGAAGGACCGTTGGATCAGTACTCCATGGAGATATCGTATATCGGGAGTTCAAGAGTTCGAAGGTTGGAAGGGGCCACTTTTGACTGTAGAAGTCGTGAAGTGTCGAGAGCCGAGGCTCGTGAGAACACGTGGCACATCCATCAGGTGGGGCCCATGTGGCCGATAGGTGGATGCCCATCACCTCAGAAGGAGTCAATGTTCTATTGAATTCTCACGTCTCAGAGGTTCACGAGGTAGGAGCACAAAGACTCGATGCCCCAACTCGTGAGATTTCGAGTTGCGAGAAGTGCGAAAAGGAAGTCAAACCTTCTCTGACTTTCGCGTCTCGGGGTTTCATAAAAGAAGAGCCTAGAGGTTCAACCTCTCAACTCGTGAACTTGCGAGTTGCGAGCAAGGCTAGTAGTTAGCCCTAGCTGGTGGTCATGCGTGGGGAGCGCTAATAAGGGGGGGGGGGGCCATACCATACCGGAACCTCGGGTATTGGCGTTTGGTGAAGAAAATTTGAGGTTCTCCGACTCGTGAGTCGCGAGTTGTGAAATGCGCTTGCATTCAGGCGCGTATGTGGTCCTATTGAGATAGGGACTAAAGAAAAGGGAGCTAGTGCTTTGTCATTAAGCAGTGGGTAGATCTAGACGGCCATAATCTATGTGCCCAGATATACATCCATGGATTCATTTCGAAGCCCCCTCACCACTCTACCTTTAAATATTGGACTCACTGGTATCGCTGAGTCGCGAAATATGAAAAGGCGCCTGGTTTGTTTGGCCTATGGTCCTAACCCACGATCATAGGGAGGTGAACAGGGAAGAACTAGCCTACGCTAGGCCCCCGTAGAACTTCGGGGACTCTGTCCCTTGAGGAAAAATAAATTTTTTTATTATTCCATAGTGGGTGTGTGACAATGGATGATGTATTGATACCCTTCACCAACTCTTTTGTGGTGGTATATCTAGATGGAATCCTCATTTTCAATAGAACTTGGGAGGAGCACATGCATCATATTCAATAGGTTTTAAGCACTCTGTGGTAGCACAAGCTATATGCGAACTTGGAAAAATGCTCTTTTGGCATGAAAAAGGTCCAATACTTGGGCTACATTGTTGATGAGCATGGGGTACATGTGGATCTAGCTAAGATCCAAGTCATCCATGATTGGCCAGCCCCAACCACACTAACCGAGCTTCAAAGCTTCTTAGGATTTTCCAACTTCTACTGACGGTTCATGTTGGGATTCTCCCATATTGCATGGGCCCTCAGCCAAGTGACCAAGAGAAGTGGAAGGGAAAAGTTCACATGGGGAAAGACACAACAATGAGTATTTGATGATCTGAAGCATCGCTTGTGTTGAACTCCAATACTCTCCTTACCTAATCTGCAAAAACCATTCAAGATTGAGACTGATGCATCATACTATGTTGTAGGCATAGTTCTCACTGAACACGGTCATCCAGTAGCGTACGATAGTGAGACACTATCAGATACTGTCTAGAATTACCCCACCTATGATAAGGAAATGTATTTCATTGCGCAATCTTGTCGTCAATGGAAACATTACATTCTGGGAAAGGAGACAATCATTCACACTGATCACAAGCCTATGTAGTTCATACAGGCACAAGGGAAGTTGCAGAACGACTGCCATCAAAAGTGGTCCACATACATGTAGCAGTTCCATATCAACATCAAGTATAATACATGGAGCACAAATCGTGTTGTTGACTGCCTTAGTCAACCTCTCATGGATGCACTGACAACTATGATCCATTCCTATGAGAATGAGGCATCGAAGTGGCCCCAAATTTAACAGCGAGATGATGACTTATCCACCACCTATCAACTCTTGGGTATAGGCCTAAATGTCATTGATTTTCACATTCAGGATGGACTTTTATTCCATCTGGGTCATCTCTGTGTTCCTACATGCGAGTGTGAAAAGATGATTTGGGAGGCTCACTACACTCGAATGGTAAGATATTTTGGCATGGAGAAAACCGTGGTCGTTCAATAGAAACAATTTTATTTTCCAAAACTTCGATAGGACGTCAGCAAGTATATAAGATCTTTCACTGCCTATGCCATTTCCAAGCCAACCATCAAGAATAAAGGATTATACACCCCTCTTCCTACTCTCGAGAGGCCTTGGGAATGCATCTCGATGGATTACATGTCTGGCCTTCCATCCACCAAGCAAGTCAATGATTGCATATTTGTGGTGGTTGATCAATTTTCGAAGATGGCCATTCTCATAGCCTGCAAGAAGAGCATCACAGTGGAAGCTACTACCAAGCTCTTCTTCAAACGAGTGTGGGTCCATTTTGGGGTACCATAGACCATCATCTACAATAAGGACAACAACTTCCTCAACGCATTTTGGTCTAGTCTCTGGTCACTGTTGGACACCAAGCTCACTAAATCCATTGCATTCCACCGTCAAATCGATGGCCAAACATAGATCGTCAATCGAATGATTGTGCACATCCCACGCATGTATAAATATAAGCATCTATGTACATGGGATGAGAGTATTCCCTATGTTCAGTACAACTACAACAAGGTTCTCCATAGCTCCATCAACCATAACCCCTTTCAGGTGGGGCTGGGATTCCAACCCTTGGGTCCCATTGATGTTGCACTACCTCTTGTAACCACATAGACAGATCGTTACCAAGCTCAGTCTGAGGCCAAAAAATCCACCAGATTCATTGAGTGGATCCAACACATCTGCCAATAGGTCCATGATATTTTGTAGAAAGCCAATGCTAAGTACAAGCAACGCCATGATCAACACTGGGTATCACACAAGTTTCAAGTGGGAGACAAGGTCTGGTTACATTTGTAGAAAGAACGCCTAATAGGGACCCATCAGAAGCTCCACCCACTTCTCTATGGGCCTTACACCATCCCCAAGGCTATGGGTGATAATGTTTTTGAGCTCAACAGTCCCCCATGTTATGGCATGAAGTTGTCATGGGTCTTTTGTACCTTAGGTTTTAATTTTTTATCCTTTAGTCTTTAGTTTTTCTTTATTTTTCTCTTTTTGTTTTTCTTAGGTTAGTCTAAACAAATAAAGACTTGGGTTTTTGCTCATTTTTTTGGCCCAAAAGGAAGTTGTTGAAGCATAAGTCTTACCCAAGGCTTCAGTTCCAAGGAAAGAGAAATATAAAGATAAATTAATTGAGAAGCCTATTGAGGTTATAGACAGAGCCTACGTTTAGAAAAAAGATAAAGGTATTTCCACTGAGAAACCTATTGAGGTTATCAACACCAACACTCCCCCTAGTAATCCCACTTTCAAAAGATTGATCAAAAAACTCAGGGATGCTAGGAAATAAGTTGCTCATTTGAAGGCATAAAGTTTGATTGAGAAAAGAAAGATGAAGGAGCTCATGGACATGTATAGTGAAACCCTTGATCTGGAAATGTTTTCAGCAAGAAGAGCCCTACCTCCCCATATGAAACTTAAGACCCTGTACAGGAAAAACATAAGCTTTCAGTCCCAAAACAGAAAGCTCAAAGAAGAATTGTAAAATTTCAAGGATGAAATGGACCAGAGGAACTTAATTGTTCTGGTAAAAGCTGCAATAGAAAGAGATGAACCTGAAGTTAAGAGGAATACCCCTGCAAAGGAAATAGATGTTTCTATGACAGAGGGAAGTCCTCCTGCAACAAGGAGGAGTGCTATATTGATAAAGTAGATGGCGGGATGACAGATCCATTTTTGTGGGTGATCTATTTTTGCAAGTTTGAAATGATCAAGGAGGTATGATTTTTCCACCTATATAGGCATCTACAGGCTCCTAGTCCATCAACTAAGTTTTTGTGTTTTTGAATAATTGTTACATCACATAGAAAAAAACAGAGATTTTGTAGCGCCATGGTGCTACGAAATCGTCTATACAGGATGTTCTGCAGTTGTGCTACCAAAGGCTCTATGAAATATCCTATACAAACACAATAATGATGCTATGGAAACCACAGATCTATTTCATAGTGGCGCTACGAAAACTGCAGATCTATTTCATGGCAAGCGCTAAGGAATTTGTAGAGCTGTTACACAGGAGTAGTGCTATGACATCTACAGAGCTGTTACACAGGAAGCACTACAAAATTTACAGATTTGTTTTACAAAGGGCGCTATAGAATGGCACTACGAACTGGCCATTATAGTCAAAGGTTCGAATGCATGACTCCTTCTTGATTTTTTATGATGTGGAGAGAAACAAGGATCACAGATGGCAGATTGGAAGCAACATACGAGCTTGGAGAACAATTGGCACTAGAGAAGAATGTTCCTAAGATAGAAGACATGCCATTTAATTTTTGTTAGAATGGTTTCCAACATGGCTCCTAAATTGCAGCAGTTTGTTAAGATCTGTTAGTACATGTGTTAGAATTGTAGTTGTTTTGGAGAATCCTAGGATAGGAAAGTCAAATCGCACCTCTAGTTGTTTCCTATTCTCTTTTGATTACAAATACATCTTCTTAATGATTAGAGAGGTTCGAATGGTTGAGCAGAACTCCCTGATTGTAATATTTTAACTAAGTAAAGTTGTTCTCTGGTTATGTATTGGACTTGCGACATTTTGATTAATATAAGTCAGCTTCCTTTTATCATCTTGTTGCCTATTATTCTGAAATACTCATGATTGGATGATCCATATGAGATGTTGTGGTTGTTTTATAATGGATGTTTGATTATAACGCTGCTATGAATGTTTTTCATTGTTCTTAAACTTTAAGTTCAATAAATTCTTGTGACTGAGTTTTTCTTCTCCTAGCTTCTTGAAGACATGATGTTAATAGCATAACTATCCACCTTCCTCACTAAGTCTTCCTCCTATTCACCTTTACCCCAAACCACTAATCGAAGTTAATCAAGACCTCATTTTCCTATGCATGCTAGCCGAGATTTCCGTGTTAAAACATTCTTATGTTGAGTTTTGTCCATTTGATCTTTAATCACTCATTTACATTCACAAACCTTGTTTATGGGTACTGGGATTATCCTCCTACAATCTGAGGGTGATTCTTAGTGCTAACACCCCCTTCCTTGGATTTCACCCAGTGTTCAATCTGGACCTCCTCTGACCATATTTTCCACCATTATTGGACACCTCGGAGATCACAGAACAATTGACACAAACATAGCTCAACCCTATGTTAAGTACCAAAGACTGAATACAAAATCACTGACGGGTAAACTATATGTACCAATTTCCCTCAATTAAATTGTCAACCTAGGGTAAGTAAAATAGAGTTGTGGCACAATATGAGCCAAGGCAGAAATACAAGCTAACAGGAAGATTAACTAGCTAAGGAGATGGTCTAACCTAGGGATCAACACGCTTTTTAATTTACAATTCTACTTTAAAAATATGACTTTTAAAATCAATTCAAACATCATAATCTATGCTAAATATGCAAAGCAACCTTTAACTAATGAGCTTTAATCAATCTAGGACTATGAACTATTTGATCTATCTCTGAATAAGCGAATAACAATCAATCTATCTCTGAACTATTTCATCTATCTATTTAATCTACCTTTGAATAAGCAAATGACAAGTAAGCAAATAAGAAAATAAGAAAATAACCTGTCATAATTATATTTACAAGTGAACTCTATTCTTAAAGCAAAAACTCACTATTATTCCTATCTTGCAGAGAATAAACACTAATCTACCTAACTGAAAGAAAGAAAAGAAAAAAACTCACAATTATTTCGATCTTGTAGAGAATAAACACTAATCTATCTAATTGAAAGTAAGATTGTTGTGACAGTATTCAAATGTGTTGATTGTGTCTATGGTGGCGAATGACATCATGATGGAATCTAACCACTAATGACAATTCAAGTGGAATTAACTCAATGCTAACTTCTACAGAGAAATGCAGACTATGGATAAGGCAATCCATAAAACGTTTTGCCGTCATAAAAGAAACATTAGATGTTATTGGAATCCATATGATATTTAAACATTGTGCAGAAGATATTCAACATCAATCATTTACTATATCACACTATTACTTGAAAATACTCTATTCAGAATCACTAATTCAAGCAAACCTATAAACTCATAACTAGTACTACTTAGAAATCATAATTCAAATTCATGACTAGAATAACATTGAAAATAATTTGTATAGAATCGATAATTCCTGCAAGCCTACAAACTCATAACTAATGCTAATTATAAATCATAATTCAAATCCATAACTAAGATAACATCGAAAATAAAAAATTGAAATTACAACTAGGGTATCATGGAAAATCATAACTCATAATTATAACTAGGATGCTATTGAAAATCATAACTCAAAATCCACTTCTATCTTATCATGCTGATGCTAGAGACAAGATTAACAAGTTAAGAAAATCTACAGGGAGTATTTGAAAACCAAAACTTGATAAATGAACACTATCTAAATAGCTACTCTGGAATGTGATTTACATCTTTACGAAATAGAGAGAAAAAGACATGACATCATAATTAAACATCTCCTAAACAAGTAAACTACAACCTGCAAGAAAAGTGTTGAAAATCTAAATATAAACAGGTAAGCATGGATTATGTCTAAATTTCTATTCTGCAGAGTGATTTACAACTTATGAAAAAGAGACATGATGGCATAATTAAACAATTTATAAGCAAAATGGCACTCTCTAAAACTAGAAATACATTAAATGCATTTAACATAAAGCATATTTGTTTAAAATCCTCGTGTGCTCCACTTAGTGGCCGCTGCAACCACCCAAGTCTAGATGCATCAAGCTCCACAGCTAGAGGGTATGAGTGGGCACAAAACCCATGTTCCTGATTCTCCCATCGAAGCCCACCGATATGTTAACCTCCAACTCCTTTGCACTGTGAGTTTCGGATGGAGTGTTGGATGGAGTGCTAGATCGAGTGCCGGATGGAGGTCTAGACGAAGGATTGGATGGAAGGCCATATCCCAATTTCGACCTGTTGCAAGAAAACAAGAAATGTTAGATCATTGTAATCATTCAACTGAAGATGAATTAATCATAAAACCATTGCAAAACGATGATTACACATACCTCGTGCTATTCCATGGAGAATTGATGCATAAAGCTTGATAATACCTTTAAAAATGGAAAAATAAGAGCATAGAATGTATAATTATCGTATATAAAAAGGATTTGGTCATTGGAAAAACAATCAAAACACCAAACCAACATTTCTCCCATGCCTAAGGATTTGCAGGTCCCTCTGCAAACAAAAATGGATCACCCAACATAACTATACTTGTGAAGGAGGGGGTGGATTGGCTTTAGAAGCTTCTCCCTCATGTCCTGGGGACTTTGTCTTAGGCCTCTTGCAATGTTTCAATTGCATCCTGAGACTGTGATTGGAGGTGGTCATCTGATCGACCAATTGCTTAAGAGAGTTTACTTTTGCTTGCAGGACAACATTGTCATGATGCAAATACCTATCCATAGTTTCTCGTTCTGCCAATTGTTAAATCTGTTGAGCATTTTCTCGTATCAATTTTTCAATAGTTGGGGTTTGATCACATGGCTCAAGAGAGGAAGGATTGGGCTCCTTGATAGATGCAAAAGGTATATCAACTTTAGAAGATGGTGTAGGCATCTGGGAGGAAGGAGTAACATTGTTTTTGTGAGGAAGACTTGGTGTAATAGGTTCATATTTGACTTCTTTATCGGGCTTAGACTCCTCTGCATAAAATTATTTAAGTATTTTATGGGGGATTTCATGGTCAAAAGATAATTGAATAGGATCCGAAGTACTTGGAGGTTTTGTATTGGGCTTGCCACTTATACTTCGAGTACTTCTTCGAAAGGATTTCTCCTTGAATTGATTAGCTCCTCTCCTCTTTGTAGGAACCGAAGGAAAATCTTGATGAAATGAATCTTGTAGCTCCTTAGGTTTAGAATCGATATATGTTGAAGGCAATGGGGAATTATCAACATGCTTTTTAATTTTCTTACCAGATGAGGTTGCAAGGGAATCAATAATTTTCTTACCAAATGAGGATGCAGGAGAATCAATACTTTTCTTGGCCTTCTTATCAGGCGGGGAGATAGTTTCAAATGGAGGGTTTGGATTTTTTAGAGAGTGAGGCTTAGGTGGGATGACAACCCCTGAATCGAACGATCTCTTGCTTGTCTTAACTGTGAGATGGGGATTCAATAATTGGTAGAGGAAATTGTCCCATGTATTAATTTGTTTTGTCAATTCCGATATAACAAGAAATTTAATGAGGCCATGGTGAAATAAACTGTTGTGAGGGTTGGCCAAATTTTTATAGACCTCAAAAGATATTTTCTCAAGGCTTTTCAAGAAATAGAAGGGAAAATTCAAGGGTTTGTTGAATTGAAAATGGGCTAACAGATGGAAATGACAGGCTTTAAAAACAAAGTACCTACCTTCACAAGTGATGAGCCTGGTAATTACAATCATAGGGTTGATCAATTTGTCTTTGATCCATTCTTTTGAATACCCTTTGTCTCTAGATACATTTTGGAATTCAGGCTTGAACACTCTGTTATAACTTGGACGTGGAAATTGATGGTGTTTGAACCACCGATCCCCAACCCTTGGAAATTTTGTGGTTGAGGAAATGGATTCCTCAGAGACCAAAAATAACAGAGACCCTACAAGAGCCAGTATCCCATCAAACCCAAGAGAGAATTGGAGAGAGACACCATCGTTGTGCCCCTTCATACTGAACAGGAATGGTCTCAAACCCGTGCAGAGGAAGATTTCTCTACACACTGCAAATTCCAGAATGGCCAGTAGCTCAGTGTAGGAGGATGATTAATAAAGGTTGGGCATGGTTACAAACTAACAGATGAGCAGGAGGCCAAAATTGGGCAGAGGGTGATCGCGACACAACAAACAGAGAATGAGAGAAATGAGCAATCGAGGTAGAGTAACCGTTTCTTAATTCAATTGTGATGGAAATGGTTGAATCATGGGAGAATTCATCATACACGAATGCCATGTGTGATCATAATTGTGCTGATTTTGAATTTGAATGGTGTGTACTTTGGAGGTAAAATAAATCATGTAAGAATTATATCAATGTCCAAGCCTTCGACTTGGACATTTGATCATAAAATGCATTTATAAGTTTAATTTGATTACCAAAATGGAATTTGAAAAATACACCATTCAATTCAACTAATTTATCATTGTAACAGGTGTAATTAATTCGAGCGATCATACTTGATGCGATCATGATCATTTACAGTGTATAAATACCTCACCCAATCCTCCATATGGCACTTCATCCGATCCTCCATATGGCACTCCATTCGGTCCTCCAGATGGCACTCCATCTGGTCCTCCTGTGTAAGTGGAAATTATTCCATAGTAAACAGATGTTCGCCCATAGCACTTAGTTGGGACAATTTCTAGCAGACATGGTGAACAAGAGCATGGATAGGATGAGTATGAATATGATTATGCATTTTTTATTTCCTTGTCATTGATCTGTAACAATATAAAACAACTTGTTCCTCTTTTCATAGGCTTGTAATACAAATGGAAGTGAGCATTTAGCAATTGTTATTGATTTGTAATTGTCACAAGGAATAGTTAAGTATAAGTAGTCTTCCATTGTATAAACATAAATAAAAATGCACAAAAATTTTATAACACACAAAGTGATGTCAACAATATATAATTTATCATACTAATACAAACAATTGTTTATATAATAGCCCGAAATATTGTAAAGACAATATGACAGAATTTTTGACAGAGATACTACTTCATCTTCTCATGGATTGTAATATATATGGTAGTGTTTATCATCTTTCATCTCAGGAAACCCCTCTGCCACTTTGAAGTATTGTGACACCGCACAATCAAAGATATAAGGAACCAGTTAATTCTCCCAATAGCCTAAGATTTACAGTTTTCCAAGTGTAGAGATAACTTTCACGCATTAGTCTAAAAAGACAGTTAAAATATGGCCCCACTTGTAGGATAGAACATCCTACATATAGTTAAGAAGAGGTAGGCGAGAGAGTCTTAGGATTATATTAAAGTTAGTTCCCAATGGAATATTGATGGATTTAATTTACCTTTCCTTAACCATGCATACTTCTTTTCAGTTTTTCCTACAAGTAGTTCCATACATCAAGACAAGTTTTACGATTTAGGAATTTTATTTATTGTTTGTCAGATCATCACCTTTGCTAGGTAGAATGTCCCACTGCCAACAATCCTGTTCAGTACTCCAATGGGTTTACCTAGTCAAACCATAGGCTGGTACCCACTACCAAAAAACTTGTTTAATATCCCGACGGGTTAGCCTCTTACACCCTTTTACAGTAGAGACTAGTCCACCATATTTTAAGATTTGTGTATAAATATTTCTTTTTGCAAGAAGATGGGGAGGCAGCTCTAAATTTTTTTATTTTGGACTGGAATGGTATTAAGTTGGAGGATGACTCTTATTTATTTATTCCTTATAGATTGTCCTAATGTAAGGGATACTTAAGTGGGCATAGCCAATATAAATATATGGTATAATCAAACATTTTTAATGTGTAGTGGATGGTACCATTGGAAAAGAACATAAAGGTATCTTCAGTCCCTACTCACTTTCTTCTTTTTTGAAGTTATATTGATGTTTCCATGACTAATCGCTAATCAGACCTTCTTGCTACTCTTTCATAGATATAATTTACTCACCTACTCAGGGTTCTTGGGGAAATTGTACGAGTAACCTCTAGGTTTGATAAGACAAGTTGTCAATTCCTTATATCCTCTAGTGGTGGAGGTTATGAGGAATTTCCATTAAAGATGCCTTGAGAGAAAGGAATATAGAAATCTTGTAAAAATGGCTAATTTAAACTAAGAAATTTTTAAGAATAATAAAAATTCATTATCCAATTAATGCTTAAGCAAACAACAGAGTTCAAATATAGCAACATCTTCTTTCGAAGTAAAATACTTCCCTTTTTGTCTCCTTGGAGTTTTCCACTTATGGTTAGATAAACACCTGCATAAATCTCTAAAATTGTTTATTAGAAAAAAAACACACTTTAAAATATTTACATATGTACAATCAGAAATAAAAAAAAAATTTCAAGAACAAGGGGAGGGAGAAGAAAATTCCCCATCCACCAAGGAAAATGCCTTTTCGGCTGACATGACCTGTAGAAAATCTTCTTTGGAAATGGTTCTGTCATAAAATTTAAGTCAGTGTCCATTCACTATGAAAGAGACTTGTTCATCATCAATTGTTTTTATCTTAACAACCCCATTATCATACACAGTAACTACCTCATAAGGACCCAACCATCAAGTGGTAAGTTTTCCTTTAAAAGTTTTGAATCGAGAATCAAAAAACAAATCCTGATCACCAGGTTGAAATTGTTTCTTCTTAATAAATTTGTCATGCCACTTGCTCCTCTGGTTTTGAACTAAAATTGTTCGTTGGATAGCCTCTTGTCTAATCTCATCCAATTCGTTCAATTGTAGGGCTCACTATTTTTGTGCCCCATCTAGGTCTAATCCCAATTGTTCAGCAATACGGAAAGTCCTTACTTGGAATTCAATTGGTAGAAGTACTTGTTTATCATAAACTAGTTCATATGGGGTATGCCCACTGGTGTTTCTCCAAGTGTTATGATATCCCACAAAGCCTCTGGAAGTCTATCAGCCTGATCTCTATGGTGTAATTAGAAAATTTTGGTTAAAATAGTTTCCAATACTTTGTTTTTTGACTCTTCTTGACCATTGTCTTGTGGGTGATATGGAGAAGACTTACAATGCTCGATCCCATATTTTTTTGTTAATTCCTTCATCATCTTAGAAGTGAATTGTGTACTCTGGTCTGTAACAATCTCATGGGGAACACCAAAGTGGGTAAAGATATCCTCATAAATGAACTCAACAATAGATTTTCCAGTAGCCCTAAACAAGGATTTTGCCTCTACCCACTTGGTGACATAATCTATGCAAACTAGAATATAATTCTTCTTACGAGACATGGGAGAATTTGGTCCTACAAAATCAAGGGCCCATTTCTCAAAAGGTTCTATCACAACTTAGTAACGTAAGGGAATTTCATCAGTTGATTTGGGTCTTCCTATCCTCTGGAAACTATCACAAGTGCTCACATATTTGGCATCATCCTTAAAAATGCTAGGCCAATAGTAACCTAAATGTAAAACCTTATATGTTGTATGTTTTTCAGAAAAATTTCCACCACATGGTCCATCATGAGAACTTTGTAGGAGATATTGTATCTCATATTCTCGGACACATCAACAAATAATGAAGTGTGGTCTAGTACGAAAAAGTTCATGGCCAACCCAAAAGTAGTTAGCACTTTGCCTTATAATTCGACTCTTTTCATGAGGTGACAAATGAGCTGGTAACTTTCTAGTAGCCAAATAATTTTCCATGTCTGCAAACCATGGGGTATTTACGGAGATGGAAAAGAGATGCTTATCTGGAAAAATACCATCAATAGTAATACTATCACCCTCATGATTAATGCGCGAGAGAAAATCAACTACTAAGTTCTTTTTTCCAGGTCGGTCAAGGATGGTGATATTAAACTATTGTAATAACAGGAGCCACCTAGTTACTTGACCATTGGTAATGGGTTTATTCATGAGAAATCTAATGGCAGAGTGATATGTATGTACAAATAACTCATATCCTATGATGTAATGGAGAAACTTATTGATAGCATGGACAACTGCCAAGAATTCCTTTTTTGTGACTGTATAGTTTAACTCGACAGGGGACAAGTTCTTACTCACAAAACAAATTTCATAGGATTGTTGGTATTATTTTTTTCCTAATACTCCTCCTATTGCAGTATCAGAGGCATCAATGGATATGTGAAATGGAAGGGCCCAATTGGTTCCCCTAAGAACTGGTACCAAGGATAATTTAGCTTTTAGAGTTTCAAAGGCGGTTTGACACTGGTCAGTCTAAAGAAAATCAACATCTTTTGTAAGCAATCCAAACATTGGTGCAAAAATCTTTGTAAAATTCTCAATAAATCGTCGGTAGTATTCGACATGTCCAAGAAAGATTCTTACCTCTTTTTGAGTCTTTGGAGGTGGACGTTTGATAATTACCTCAATCTTAGCAGGATCCACTTTAATCCCTTCAGATGAAACATGATGCCCTAAAACCAATCCTTCAGTCAATAACATTTTATACTTTTCATGACTTAAGGATAGATTCATCTGTTGAAATATGATAAGGACTTTCTTCAGATTATCTAGGGCTTCCTGATAAGTATTACCATATACCATAAAATCGTCCATATACACTTCCACACAATCATGAATGAGGTCAACAAATATCCCTAATACTACTCATTGAAATGTGGCAGGAGCATTACACAAACCAAATGGTAAGACCCTATAGGCATAGGTGCCCCAAGGACAAGTGAAAGTAGTATTTTCTTGATCCTCAGGTGCTATGAGAATTTGGTTGTATCCGCTATATCCATCCATGAAAGAAAAGTATCGCTTCCCTGACAAAGTATCCAAGACTTGGTCAATGAAGGGAAGAGGAAAATAATCCTTAAGAGTGGCCTTATTAATTTCCCAGAAGTCAACACAAATTATCCATTTTCTGGTTACTTTCTTTGGAACCACTACAAGCGGAGATACCCATTTACTGTCAGAGATTGGATAAATAAAAGCTACATTCAATAGCTTCTGCATTTCTTCCTTTACTATATCCTTTAGTGTCTGATTCATCCTTCTCTGGGGTTGCCTAACAGGTGTTACTTATGCCTAGGTATATATGTGATGGATGCATGTGTCGATGTGTATACCCTTCATATTAGTATATTCCCAAGTGAATTCCCTTGATTGATGTTTAATGACATTTACTAACTGTTCTTGTTGATCTACATCTAGTCCAAAATTTGTATGTAGGAATTTCTTATGACTAATCTCACAAGGCATGGTATAAGATATGGAAGATTCATCTATCTCAAAAATAAAATATGTTGAATACAAAGTTGATGGGTCCAAATGTTCTTGAAATTATTCACCAAACATGTACTCAAATTGGGGAAATGATTGTGGAAAATAAACACACGTGATTTCAGAAATAAATTGATTTAGCACATTTTCCGTTGTTTTCTCCTGAAGTGCCCAGGAATGATCACTAGGAAACACGGGTTCTTCCCAATTTTCATTCTCATATGGACATTCAAGACACCATATATTCTCTAAAATAGGTTGATTTCGTGTGTATATGGTAAGATTATGTATAGAAAGTCCATTAGAGATAGTCATTTCACCTTCTCTACAACCAATAAATGAGTCATTTCACCTTCTCTACAACCAATAAATGCATTGGTTGTGGCCAACCAAGCTCTTCCCAAGATAACGAGATGCCCTTTAGAAATATCCTTTGAATGAATGACAAGAAAGTCTATTGGATATTCCCATGATGCTAATGTAATCATCCAAGATTCCTTCAGGTATAACTTTTGTCTTATCTGCTAATTCCAAAATAGTTGGGGTAGGTCTAAGGAGGGATTTCAACTGTAATTCCTCTAAGGTAGTAATAGTCATAACATTAATGGTTGCCCCCATGTCTATGAGATGATTTCCGATGGGAACTTTATTAATGGTTATTGTTACTATGGGTTTCCCTGGGTTTGCATACTTTGTGACCCTAGGCTGCTCTGATATGTATTCAGACAATTCTCCTATCAAAAGTATTGTTGGAGGATCTTTCTATTTCCTACCTAGTTTCTTGATACACAATTCCTTGACCACCTTACTATAAATTGGAATTTCCTTTATGGATTATAACAGGGGACTTTTGACACATATATTCTTTAATTCATTTAAAATGTCAAATTGCGGTCGAATCGTTGGTTTCTCAATTGCTAATCTCTCTAGATAAGGAGGGGATTTTGAAATATGTGAAGATTCACTTTGGGGAATCTTATGTTTATGGTCTTTAGGAATGATAACATCTTCCCACTTAGTTTCATCCGTGGGTTTTTTGGGAGTTTCATATTCTTCTTCTTCCTAGATGACTATTGAAGGCCTTTGTCTATCTAGAACTTTTCCCAACCTTAATTGAATCTCATGTAATGGAATAGGAGAAATAACATATGTTGGGAAGGTTTGCAGCTCAACATTATGAATAGGTTGAGTTGGTTTGTTATTTGGGTCGGGCACCGGTTGTGCTGGTAATAATGTTGGTCTTGGGGGGATTGTATTTTGAAATTGTTGGGGTTGTTGTGGAATTAGAGGTAAAGGTGGGGGAACAAGACCTAACAAAAGTTCTTGGATGTTCGGTGGAAACTGTGGGTATGGATGAGTGGGCATAGGAACAGGTGGAGCCTGAGTGTTTCCTTGGGTATTCCCTCCTCACCATCCTTTTAGCCAAGGGTGGTGTGAAGCATATTGTGGAGACCAATTTTTCCAATTTGGTGAGTTCCATTGTTGTGGTTGTTGATAATAAGGTGGAACTTGAGGTGGTAGATCCTAGTATGTAGGCTAAATCCTAGGCTGCCATGGCCTCCTAGGTGCAAAAGAAGATTCCCTAGGATCCCCACTTTTGTAAATGGCTAATAAATCAGGCAGTGATGGGTGTTTTTCAGTTGGGCAATATTCAATACAAAATCCACAGACTGAAATGTTGTCTAATGGGCATTCCCTTGAGGAATTCTTCCTCTTGTACCTTTGAAAAAATATGCACATTGTTGCATTATCTTCCCCCTGTTTCTTCTTAATCTTTAGGGTGTCCAACTGGGAACCTATTATAATTAGAATATCGGTTTTGAAGTTCTCCAATAGGTTTCCTATCTCTACCCTTGTAATACCACTGAAACTAACTGCTTTTAGGTTTCTACTATAAGGATCTCGAACACTCTTCCCAGTTTTGTCCCTACTCCTCCTGTAATTTCTACAAATTTCACAGATTTTAGTGAATGGTTTATGGGAGATGTCACATGATTCCATCAAGCTAAGTATCTCTATATATTCTTCCAAAATTCCTTTAAGGAAAATAGTCTTGACTGCATCATCCGGAAGGTCATTGTATTTTGATTTATGTGAGGTATAAGAAAACCGTTCCATGTACTTTTTGAGACTCTAATCCTCTATCTGTTGAATTTTAAAAATATCATTACTAGAATCCTTGGATTTGCAGTAGTCTTGGTATTTCTTAAGAAATATATCTTTCATATCTTCCCAATACCTAATACTAGACTCTCCTAACCCCATGAACCATCTTAGTGCAAAATTATTGAGAGTGGTAGGAAAACATTTTGAATTTCTGGGCATATTGCAAGTAATTATAGCTTTGACACAAGATGGCAAAATCAAATAGGAAGGTATTTGGGTCCTCACTGCTCTTACCATAAAAGGTGGGCAGTCCAGAGAGTGAAATGTTCTTCATGTTGACATTTTGTGTGGTATCCAAAGTTGGAAACCCAAAGGTCGTTTATGTTTGGTTTCCAACTTCTTCTCCCTCATCATGTCTCACATGGTTGTGATCCTCCTGATCATCCATACTGATTTGATTCCCAAAGAGAGAATACTTGAATGGTTTTATCCTTGAAGATAACAAAGTGTCCGAAGGTTCTTTTTCAGGAAGGGTATTCCTTCGATAGGAAGATTTATGTACTATTTGGATGTCTAGGACTTTAATCGAGCCTATTGAAATTACTGGTTCCAAAGTTGTTGTTTCAACTTGGGATACAACTATATTGTCTGAAATTACAAAGAAAACATTCACTTGTTCAGGGTCAATGATATCTACAAAGTTAGAGTCCCTTGATGGTGGTGAAAAGGCAAAGGTTGTGCTAGTTGGTTCTGATGAAGGCTCGAGTGGTTTTGCCTCCTGTCCCACTACTGTTGATGTCTCAATTTTTTTCTCTATAGTTTCCCTAGTTTTGGTCTCTTCAGATACTTTTTTAGCTCTTTGGTTTGAGCTATCCCCTACCTTCCAATATCGTTCTATGGAGTTTATGGGTGGAGTGTTCCTTCCTCCAAAAAGGTTAGAAGGAAATTTGATCGAAAGTTTTGGTTTGGTTTTGATATATCTACCCTTTGGGTCCTTAGGTTTGTTCATGAAAGAAGTACAAAAGGAAACTACCATTGGGTTTGGGGGAACCTTCTATAATAGATGCACAGGTTCTTACCTCTCGTCTTAACGCTCCCCCTCCACCAAACTAGTACTAATGTTTAGAAATAATCTACTTACTAACTATTTTCTACCTTAAGACAACTCCCCGACAATGACGCCAAAAATGACGGGTAAACTATATGTACTAATTTCCCTCAATTAAATTTTCAACGTGGGGTAAGTAAACTTAGATTTGTGGAACAGTATGAGCCAAGGAAGAAAGAAAAGATAACATGAAGATTAACTAGCTAAGGAGATGGTCTAACCCAGGGATCAACACTCTTTTTAATTTACAATTCTACTTTAAAAAGATGACTTTTAAAATCCATTCAAACAAAATACTCTATGCTAAATATGCAAAGAAACCTTTAACTAATGAGTTTTAAGAAATATAGGACTATGAACTATTTGATCTATCTCTGAATAAGCAAATAACAAGCAATCTATGTCCGAACTATTTCATCTATCTATTTAATCTACCTTTGAATAAGAAAATGAAAAGTAAGCAAATAAGCAAATAATATGTTAGAATTATCTTTACAAGTGAACTCTATTCTTAAAGAAAAAACTCACTATTATTCCTATCTTGCAGAGAATAAACACTAATATACCTAACTAAAAGCAAGAAAAGAAAAAACTCACAATTATTTCTATCTTGTAGAGAATAAACACTAATCTATCTAATAGAAAACAAGAGTGTTGTGACAGTATTCAAATGTGATCATTGTGTCTATGGTGGAGAATGACATCACGATGGCATATAACCACTAATGACAATTCAAGTGGAATTAACACAATGCTAACTTCTACAGAGAAATGCAGAGTATGGATAAGGCAGTCTATATAAAGTTTTGCCATCATAAAAACAACATTAGATGTTCATGGAATCCATATGATCTTTAAAAATTGTGTAGAAGAGATTCAACATCAATCATTTTCTCTATCACACTAGTATTGGAAAATATTCTGTTGAGAATCACTAATTCAAGCAAACCTATAAACTCATAACTAGTACTACTTAGAAATCATAATTCAAATTCATGACTAAGATAACATTGAAAATAATCTGTATAGAATCAATAATTCCTACAAACCTACAAACTCATAACTAATGCTAATTAGAAATCATAATTCAAATCCATAACTAAGATAACATTGAAAATCAAAACTTGAAATTACAACTAGGGTATCATGAAAAATCATAACTCAGAATTATAACTAGGATGCTATTGAAAATGATAACTAAAAATCCACTTCTATCTTATCATGTTGATGCTAGAGACAATATTAACAAGTTAAGAAAACCTACAAGGAGTATTTGAAAACCACAACTTGATAAATGAACACTATCTAAATAGATACTCTACAAAGTGATTTACAACTTTATGAAATAGAGAGAAAAAGACACGAAAACATAATTAAATATCTCCTAAACAAGTAAACTACAACATGCAAGTAAAGTGTTAAAAATCTAAATATAAACAAGTAAGCATGGACTCTGTCTAATTTGCTATTCTGCAAAGTGATTTAGAACTTATGAAAAAGAGACATGATGGCATAATTAAACAGTTTATAAGCAAATAAATTACAACCTACAATCAAAATGTTAGAAATGAAAATATAAAAGAATGAACATGTATTTCCACACATGCTCTGTGATACACACACAATTCAGGAAATGAGATGCAAGTTAGAGAAGATATACAATAATATAAATTAAACAAGCAATCTGAAATTAAAGAGATATAAACAACGAATGGAATTAAGCAAGCAATTTTGAAATTGAAGAGATGTGAAAGGAAAATATACTTATGTAAGTATATACTGATATAAACAAATACCATGACCACTGGTGCCCCCCCCAGAAGCCCATGACAATACTTCAATAGGACAACACAGTCACTGAGTTAACACAACATTGGTATTCATCATAAAAAACAGAGTATACAACAAAATGAAGATAATGTCTATGTATAAAATAAAATATGTGTCTCTCTTCATGGAATAGGAAACACTATTTATAGAGTTATACATAGCTTGAGAGGTCGACCACTGGAAGGGTCGACACTCTCTAAAAAAACAAATGCATTAAATGCATTTAACATAAAGTATCTTTGTTTAACAGCCTTGTGCGCTCCACTTAGCAGCTGTTGCAACCAAAAAATGGCAAGTAAACTATATGTACTAATTTCCCTCAATTAAATTGTCAACCTAGGGTAAGTAAACTTATAGTTGTGGCATAGTATGAGCCAAGGTAGAAAGAAAAGATAACAGAAAGATTAACTAGCTAAGGAGATGGTCTAACCTAGGGATAAACACTCTTTTTAATTTACAATTATACTTTAAAAAGATGACTTTTAAAATCCATTCAAGCATCATACTCTATGCTAAATATGCAAATCAACTTTTAACTAATGATTTTTAAGCAATCTAGGACTATGAACTATTTGATCTATCTCTGAATAAGAAAATAACAAGCAATCTATCTCTGTGTTGATACTGAGAGGGGGGTGAATCGGTATCAAGTACAATTTAAAAACCTTTTTCAAATTATACTTAAACCATTCAATTATATCCAATTAGCAATGAACAATAGTATAAGAGTTACACCAATACACCACAATACACCATGC
>JZKD02S2053617.1:0-21782 GCA_000966675.3 Picea glauca | reverse complement strand
TGAAAACGGATCATGGCTCATCCGGGCATGACCTCTTCTACATGTGGCCATAAGCTTCCCTGAGCTTCTCTTTGGAAAAAACACCTTTAAAAGTCCTCAACAGCCTCTGAAACCTATCCCAATGTTTTCAGAGCATATCAATTATCCAAAAATGATTATTCAATCATAGAAAACAGACATAGGCTCACCAAACCATGTCCTCCATCGAAGAGGGATGAAAACTCCCTGGAGCTTCATGGAACTTCAATGGTGAAAAAATTGTAGAAGAATTCTTCAAATGGCTGTGAAAATGGCACCAATGGATCCAGCACGTCCAAAAACCCCTAGCTGGGCTTTTACGGCACCTCAATCGGCCAAACGATGAAGAAGTTAGGCCTCCTCCATTTTCCTCCTTCAAGCTTTGCTGGAACTGGTTCGCCAAAACACACCTCTGTGTGCATGAACCTGGAACACGCTCCAAAATGCACGTTTAAACCCAGCACCGAGCGGTTCCGAATAATCGTGCAAACTATAGGACGGTTAGGGCGCCTCCAGCCCCCAACCGCCTAGCACCTGGGCACATGCCGCATAAGACCTCGAGCTTTTGGCAAAAAGGCTAACGGTTTTAAAACCGTGCCAACCCCCGCTCTGGTCGTGGGCATATGAAATAGCATAAAAACCAGGGCTAAGGCTCATAAACTCGGTGCACATCACATTATATATATATAAACCGTGAACCATGTGTTAACCCTACACGCATATGGTTGGACACTGTATAAAACACGGTTATAAAACACCCGCGCACATAACACATTTAACATGGTCACATACAATATGACTACGGGTTACAACATACCCCGCGTGCAAGTTTATACATATGGTTATATGTAACAGTTATGGCATGAAACCATGGGTCATATGAAAAACCAACGTGTCCACGGGTCGGGGCTAAGCCCCAGCCCGACCCCTTTTCCAATCAACACAACATGCAACTTTAAATACATGCTCGTTCACATGTCAAACAAGGAATAAACCGTGGTATAATGGTTAGTGGAGGTGCATGAAAATTTTGGCGGATATAGAGGTCACCGGTTCGAATCCGGTTAGCTCCACTCAATTTTGATAAACAAACCAAATGAACAAAAATGAGGGGGACACGTGGCGCCCATGGATTGGGCCACGTGTCCTCATATTATTCGCCAACACCCGTACACATGTCATCATGCCATTTGCCAGCAACCGTCCAATAAACGCATGCCATGTCATCGCCATACGGTCCAGTCACATGCTGCGTCAGCCTGCCACGTCAGTCGACACATAGAATGCTGACGTCATCCTGTGCCACGTGTCACCCTTCCAGTGGTGACACGTGTCACTTCAAGATTGGTCAAATCGTACACCAAAAAGTCCATAACTGCATGCCACGTGTCAGCACCTGGAGCAGCCACGTGTATTGTATGGACTGTACGAACCTGCCACGTGTTTTGTACGGACTGTATGGACAGGTACAGTCAGCATCAAAATTTTCACCTGTTTGGCTTGGTGAACAGATCGCGATATCTTCTCCATACAGACTCCGTTTGCGAAAGTAAATATATCGTCGGAATCAGGAAGACAAGACGGACGCAATGGCACCATTTTCATTGCAATCTGAGCACTTTGAAATTTGAGCAAATTTTTGCCCCCTGGTTCAGATTTTGATCAGTTGTGACAGTATTCAAATGTGATGATTGTGTATTCAGTGGCGAATGACATCACGATGGAATATAACCACTAATGACAATTCAAGTGGAATTAACTCAATGCTAACTTCTATAGAGAAACGCAGAGTATGGATAAGGCATTCTATAGAAAGTTTTTCCATCATAAAAGCAACATTAGATGTTCTTGTAATCCATATGATATTTAAACATTGTGCAGAAGAGATTCACCATCAATCATTTTCTCTATCACACTATTACTGGAAAATACTCTGTTCAGAATCACTAATTCAAGAAAACCTATAAAGTCATAACTAATACTACTTAGAAATCATAATTCGAATTCATGACTAGGATAACATTGAAAATTCTCTGTATAGAATCAATAATTCTTGCAAACATACAAACTCATAACTAATTCTAATTAGAAATCATAATTCAAATCTATAAGTAAGATAACATTGAAAATCAAAACTTGAAATTACAAGTAGGGTATCATGGAAAATCGTAACTAAGAATTATAACTAGGATGCTATTGAAAATAATAACTCAAAATCCACTTCTATATTATCATGTTGATGCTAAAGACAAGATTAACAAGTTAAGAAAACCTACAGGGAGTATTTAAAAAGCACAAATTGATAAATGAACACTATCTAAATAGCTACTTTGCAAAGTGATTTATAGCTTTACGAAACAAAGAGAAAAATACATGACAATGTAATTAAACAACTCCTAAACAATTAAACTACAACCTGCAAGCAAAGTGTTAAAAATCTAAATATAAACAAGTAAGCATAGACTATGTATAAATTTCTATTTTGCAGAGTGATTTACAACTTATGAGAAAGAGACATGATGACATAATTAAACAATTTATATGCAAATAAATTACAACCTACAATCGAAATGTTAGAAATCAAAATATAAACAAATGAACATGGACGTCCACACATGCTCTGTAATACACACTCAATTCAGGAAATGAGCTGCAAGTTAGAGAAGATATACAATAATATAAATTAAACAAGCAATCTGAAATTAAAGATATATACACAACAAATGGAATTAAGCAAGCAATTTCAAAATTGAAGAGATGTGAAAGGAAAATATACAAATGCAAGTATATATTGATATAAACAACTATCCTGACCACTGGTGGGCCCTCCAGAAGGTTGTGGAAATACTTCAATAAGAAAATGCAGTCACTGAGTTAACGCAACATTGGTATTGATCATCATAAACAGAGTATACATCAAAATCAAGATAATATCTGTGTATAAAATAAAATTCATGTCTCTCTTCATGGCATAGGCAACAATATTTATAGAGTTATACAGAGCTTGAGAGGTCAACCACTAGAAGGGTCGAAACTCTCTAAAAATAGAAATACATTAAATGCATTTAACAAAAATCATATTTGTTTAATAGCCTCATGCGCTACACTTAGTGGCCACTGCAACCACCCAAGTGTAGATGCACCGAGATCCATAGCTGGAGGGCATGAGTGGGCACAAAACCCATGTTCATAATTCTTCCATCGAAGCCCGTCGATATGCTAACCGCCAACTCCTATGCGCTCTGAGTGCTGGATCGAGTGCTAGATGGAGGTTTGGATGAAGGATTGGATGGAAGGCCGAATCACAATTTTGACCTATTGCAAGAAAACAAGAAATGTTAGATCATTGTAATAATTCAACTGAATATGAATTAATCATAAAACCATTTCAAAATGATGATTACACATACCTCGTGATATTCCATGGAGAATTGATGCATAAAGCTTGATAATACCTTTAAAAATGGATAAATAAGAGCATAGAATGTATAAGTGTCATATGAAAAAAGGATTTGTCCAATGGAAAAATAGTCAAAACACCAAACCAACAATCACCACAGTATATATACAAGAACAATATAGAAGAACCACACTTTATTATAGCAAAACCCTCCAGGTAGGGAAACATCATATAATGGATCCTATTATGGAAGGGATCCTCTCCTGTTCATTTTCCTTTTCAAGGGGGCATCCTCCTATTGAGCTACCACTTCAAATACAATAATTCTCTTCCTGTCTCATTACATTGCTTGAACTCTTTTATATAGTGCTACTAACCACCTAAGAACATTCTAGAGGAAGAACCTTCTAGAAGTATAACCTTCTAGTAAGTCCTCTTACATTTATTATATCTAACTACCATAGTGGGTCTTATTTAATACTATAGTGGACATAGTCCACATTACATTGAATGGCCTCCACTATTATCACTATGGGCTCTCTGGCCCCCCCACTACCTTTCTAGCTACCTAACATTCCATCCCCCTTATGAAAGCATTGTCCTCAACACTTGATGTACAATGATATACCAGGGTCCCATGGATAAGTGTGGACCATAGTGTTGAAGTAGACTAGAGAATCATGATCCCATGGATAAGTGTGGACCATAGTGCTGAAGTAGACTAGAGAATTAGGGTCCCATGGAGAAATAAAAACCATCATTTTAAAGTATTCCAACTTACATTGTAAACCGGGGTCCCATGTCCAAGGGCTCATGTGAACTCCACGCGAAAGATATCTAAACTCAAGAACCAGTTGAAAATGATGCTCCAAAGATCTACATTAATCACAAGGATCCAAATATGTAGATCCCTCCATATCAAAAAAATCATCTAAATAACACACTAGTACTGGAGAATATTGAAAAATAGTGTGCATAGAAGGCTCTGGACTTCTCTCCATAATGTGATCTATATAAGGTGAAGTAGATTCATCAAATAAAATATAAAAGTGGTTGTCATCCTAGAAATGACAATTATATATATATACCAATCATCACAATCAACCTCAAAATCATACCAAGCATAGACTTCTTCATTATATGCATTCCTGATGTCTGTCATAATATATCTCTCATGTATGCTATCCAAGGACCTTTGAACATTATGACAATTAACACCAAGAATTTGTTGCCCCTCATGAAAATGTTGCTCAATAGCTTCAATCTTCTGTAGAATTCCCATGAGGCATTGAAATCCAATATCCATTGGAAACACAACATATAATATATCAAAAGAAATATATTATAATGATTTATCCAATGGCACTGATATGGTAGCAATCTGAGCACCATATGAAAAGTTATGAACTTTGCAGTCCTGCCGACGTCACGAAAAACCCCCAAAATAATTGATTTTAAATCGGCGATATCTTCACTTCTCGAGCTCCGTCTGAGATGATGTTTTTAAGAAAATGGGTGAAATTGTCAGAGGAACTCAGATCTGCAATGCTTTTTGGAAAATTCATCCCCAACTGCTATAGAAATAAAAAAAAAATCATGCGGTCGTCCTTGGGAAAAAAAAAAGCCTTGAAAATTGCAAATAACTTGACTTCTCGGACTCCGTTTCAAATTTTTGTTTTTATTTTTTATTTTTTTATTTTTATTTTTTCTGAGAGAAACTCATATATACAACAATATTTTTCAAATTGTGCACCAAAACCTACATAAATAGTCTGGAATGTCGCCACCCTTATTTTTTTCTCCGAAAAAAAACTGCAAAAAAAAAAAAATAATAAAATAAAATTGCCCACACTTCTTTCCAGGGAAAGTGCTCTGATACCACTTGTTAAGTACCAAAGACTGAATAAAAAATCACCATAGTATATATAAAAGAACAACATAGAAGAACCACACTTTAATATATCAAAACCCTTGAGGTAGGGAAACACCATACAATGGATCCTATTATGGAAATGATCCTCTCCTATTCATTTTCCTTTTCGAGGGGGCATCCTCCTATTGAGATACCACTCTAAATAGAAAAATTCTATTCATGTCTCATTACATTAATTGAACCCCTTTATATAGTGCTACCAACCACCTAAGAACATTCTAGAGAGGAACCTTCTAGAAGTATAACCTTCTAGTAAGTCCTCTTACATTTATTATATCTAACTACCATAGTGGGCTTTATTTAATACTATAATGGACCTAGTCCACCTTACATTGAATGACCTTCATTATTATCACTATGGGCCCTCTAGGGCCCCCACTACCTCTCTAGCTACCTAACACCCTGATTGCATGAAACAAGCATCCACTGATCAAATAGTGGACACACAGGTCAAGGGCACTCTCTAGCAGAGGATCCAACTTTATCAGGTTGTCAAGGCATGACAACTCCTACACCAAGGAAAGTGGATCACCTGGAGAAAAATTCAACAGAAATTTCCTCACCTGATGGGGGCACTCAATGAAAAGAAGACCATTTCTTCCTAAGGGGTGAGGACTGATCCAAGTGGATATTGGTGGCCACCCACCTATTCCAATTGGCTCCTCTTAATAGTTTTTAGTTCAACACGTTTTTCTGTAATTCTTTGTAATTGTGGGTTCTACAATTTCGGGGTTGTCTGAATCCCTACACAACTTTTAGGTGGAGATTGGTGGCCACCCACCTAATCCAACTGGCTTATTTTGGAAGTTTTCATGTAAGTACATCTTTTTGTATTTCCAGGGCCGTTTTGGGGCCCTAAATAGTGTTTTTTTGGGTTGCCACAGTCAAAATCTAGCCAAAGTCAGATTTTGATGGAATAATGTGTAGTTCTCGAAAAGACCTTTCCAATGGGATATCACGGGCCTAAAATGGAGGCGGTATGAAAAATTTACGACCCTGGGAAGTTGAGGTACCAACTTACGCATCATGTCCACACAACTTTTGGCGTTTCATCTCCTACGGTTATATTTTTGGATTTATAGGGTTTTGGCATTCATGAGTAATGTTAAAAAGGCCTCTGGAGCCACATCTCTTCTCAGAGATAGCTACCACCATTTGAGCAAGTTGTTTTCAATTCTGTAGTTTTACAGTTTCGGCTTATTTTATTTATTCAATAGAAGTTATTTTTCACTGGATATCTATTCTTGTTCTTATATCTCTGTGTGATTGTATTTAGTATGTTATTCATTTCGTTCCACTCATAAATCCAGATCATATTTTGAAAAGGTTAAGGCTATTTTAGAGTGGCCAAAACCTAAGTGTACGCTTGATGTGAGAAGTTTCCATGGTTTAGCTTGCTTCTACATAAATTTTATCAAAAATTTCAACGAGATTTGTGCACCACTTACTGAATGCATGAAGAAGGGAAATTTTAAGTGGATAGTATCAACCATGAAGTCATTTGAATATTTGAATAAAAAGGTAATTGAACAACCAATTTTAGCACTTCCATATTTCAATAAAGTGTTTCAAGTGGACTATGATGCAAGTGGTTCAATGATTGGAGCAGTTTTGAGCCAAGAAGGAAGACCAATTTCATTCTTCAACAAGAAATTGAATGATGCTAAGAAGAAGTACTTTGTTTATGATCAATATTTTTATGTTGTTGTATAATCCTTGAAGAAATGGTGACATTACTTGTTTCCAAAGGAGTTTGTATTATTTACTTATCATAAGGCATTGCAGTACATCAATAGTCAAGGTAAGTTAAATAAAAAACATTGCAAATGGGTAGGATTTTGAAAAGTTACTCGTTTGTTTTGAAACACAGGTCTGGAAATTCGAACAGAGTTGCAGATGCATTGAGCCAAAGGATAATGTTGTTGAATACTTTGTCAGTTGAAGTTGTTAGCTTGGGATGTATGAAAGAATTGTATTCAGAGGATGCAGATTTTCTAGAGGCTTGGAAATCGTGTAAAGCACCTTGGAGCATTGATATAACACCATATTTGGATTTTCATCTTCAAGAAGGTTTCTTGTTCAAGAACCAAGGTTTTTGCATTCCATAGAGCTCATTTTGGTTGAATCTTATGAGAGAGCTACATAGTAGAGGTTTAGGTGAACATTTTGGCGTTGATAAGACCATGACATTGGTGAGGGAAATATACTTTTGGCTCAACAAGGATGTTAAGAAGTTTGTTGAGTGTTGTAGAATTTGTCAACTCGCCAAAGGAAAGAGTCAAAACAAAAGATTGTATACACCAATACCAGTACGTGAGAGTCCTTGGGAAGATATAAGTATGGACTTTGTTTTGGGATTGCCTAGGATGCAGAGAAATCATGACTCTGTGATGGTTGTAGTGGAAACATTTTCGAAGATGGCACATTTCATACCATGCAAGAAAACCAATGATGCTACTCAAGTTGTTGTTTTATTTTCAAAGAGATTGTGAGATTACATGGGATGCCAAGAAGTATCACTTCTGACAGAGATACGAGATTTCTTGGGAATTTTTGGAGGAAAATTTTGGCAAAGAGGATTTGCAAGAAGATCCAAAATAAAGAATATTTGTAATATTTAGTCAAGTGGAGAAACAAGGGTTCTGAAGATCCATAATGATTTTCTAAAAAGGATTTAGAGAGCCTGTAAGGATTTTCACCCTATATTGGATCTGCAGTTGCATCCACATGAATTGGGGATCATGTTTTTCTTACCAAGGATGTGTAATGCAGGAACATCTTTGGCTTCAAGCAATATGCATCAACCCAAAAAAATATTTCAAGTTTAAGATTATAAATCATAGGAAGGAATAAGTGCCAAATTCTTATTGTTGTAACATGTTTATGTTGTTGCAACACATGTTGTAACAGTTGCTGCAACATTGTGTTGGAACAATTGTTGCAACACATGTTATAACAGTTGTTGTAACACTGTGTTGAAACATTTCCTGCAACATAGTTGTTGCAACATGTTGCCGCAACACAGTTGCTGCAACATGCACGTGTGTATTTTAAAGCTACAGATTATGCATTTTAAACTCCATGTTTATGGTAAAGAGATTGTGACAAGTGGAAGACCAATTTATTATGGGAAAATGAATTGGTTAAGTCACCACAATCATTAAATCTCCTTAACTTAACAATTAGAAAACAATTTTGGAAAAGGGGATTGTGTAACTACCCAAGAAAAGAAAAACAAGAAATGGTTGGGGAAGTTGAAGGGGTTGAATGGTTCAACTTATCAAGAAACGAAAAAGATAAAGGGGAGAAAATAAAAAAAAAGAGGGGGGTCAGTTCGATTCGATGGAGGAGGAAAAGAGATAAAATTTTAGTTGCAACTTGCACAGAAAGAACACAAAAAATAGAAGAACAACAAAAGGGAAAATTACTGCAGAAGAACAGAGAGAAAATAGCATTGGGCATTCATAGAGACAGAAAATGAATGCACCGTCAGAGACAAAGGAAATAATCGTTCCAGATTTATCTGAGATGTAGTATGCTTGTAATAAATTTCTATTTTAATTAATAAAGATATTTTATGTTTTGTCCACCAATTTTTTTTATGATTTTATTTTCATGTAGCAGTAAATCCCTTGTGGTATTTTTTAATGGTGAATTTGAGTTAAAAATTAGTACTCTATTGGTATGCACTCTATGGGTGGATGCTTGGTTTTTGTAGGGATTGATTGCATAAATGATGCAGGAGCATCGCAAGGGCGTGCAAGCATAGCCAACAATGAGCCAGCACAGAGATAAGAGACAGTTGGAAAAGCACTGAGCACATTTTTTGAAAATGTTTTGAAATATTAATGAAGTCATTAAGTGGAGGCATGCTTGTATTATTGTAAAAGGACCTTGAGTGATTTTCTCTCGTCCATAGTAGATAGGAGCCTTTATGTGTAATAAATGTAAGTAAATAGAGTTTAATTCTTAGATTTGACAGTTTAGAGCGTAAGAGGGAAACGGGATATAGACACCCTCATTGTGTATTGTAACATTATTATGATGAACATTATCATTTTCAGTAATAGAGAGAATACAGAGCTGTAGCATAAAACTGTGTTTGAAAACACCCATGTACAGTGATTTGAATTAATAAAAGGAGCCATAATTCAGACTCATGAAGTTGTGGTTATTTTCTGTATGCGTATGTTGAATGGTATGTTCATGGTCATTTACTCTTTCTGTTTTACACATTTTCTTTTATGCTTTGTATGAATGATTTCTTGTTAAATGTCTGAAATCTAAGAGAGAGAGAGAGAGAGTAAGAGAAATGAGTTTCAATTGTTTTTCTGTCTGAGCGAGAGTTCCTGCAAGGAGTGTTGTTGAATTGTCTGCAAGGAATGCGTTGACAAAAGGTTCAGAGGTTTGTCTCTAAAATCTAAGATAGGATAGCTTTTGTCCTCATTTCCTCAGAAGTGCAGTTAGGCACTGGAGCCGTGCAAAGTGTGCGCAGGCCGAGAGTAGTTTCAGGGTTTGTAAGAGCTGGAGGATTGTTGAGAGATTGTTGTTGCAAGGAGTGCACAGAGTCAAAGGAATTCAATTCTTTGAAGTAATTGAAGAATTTGCAGCAAGGAGTGCGTGCAGGAGTCTTCTTTAAGATTCGAAGTTCGAGAAATCTCAGGAGGGATAGAGTCTTCGCAGTTGTCGAAGAAAAGCATAGAAGGTTGGTGCCTTAAGGTGTTGAAAGGAGGCATCACAAGTTTATGTTGTAGGCGGTTAAGTTCCGTGGAAAAACACTTTTCTTAAGAGTGCATAAGTTCTTGAAGGGAGGACGGACAGTCAGAATTCTCCGTGGAGAATTCGCGAAGTTCCGCCAGTCGTCAGATCTGGTAGAGGAGCAAGGAGGTTATGGTGGTCGTTTTCTACGAGTGGAAGCTTAGGAGAGAGAGAGGGTCGTAGATTCATGCCAACGAGGACCGTTGGATCTACTCGCGAAATTCCATTTCGGGGTTTCGTGGGTGGAAAGACCAAAACTTCATCATTTGGATTCATGAAATTGTGAAGTCCAAAACCCTGACAAAGTAGAAGGTTCCATTGTGGGGTCAAGATTTGGACACGTGTTGGAATCCAAGCGTTTCGGCATTTCAAGGTTTTAAAGGGAGAGAGGAGGCCAAGACTTTGGCGGATCAAATCCCCGAAACGCGGAAGGGGAGCTTTTGTGTGAAAGGCGGAGATTGTCACGTCGGCATCTCGGAACTTTGGAGTTCGGAAAATCGGCGTTCACGTCGATAAGGAGTGGAACCCCTTCCATATTACGATTTTCGAAATCGTGACACAAGTGACCTAGTCCATCGGCGAATCAGGAATCATGAATTCGATGTTCGTGGTGACATAAGGTTGGGGATCACGAGTCTAGGACCCCCGATACTCGAAATAGCGAAATTACACGGGTTAACATATCGCGAGGAGGGGACAGGTGGCAAAAGGCCCATGTCAGCGGAAATCATGGTTGAAGTGACGCATGGAAAGGACAAGAGTTGTGGGACCTGGAATAGGCACGCAAGTCTTTCGGGATTTTGGGACTCGGAAGGTAGAGGAGACATAGAGCTCTTGTATATCGAGCTCCCGGTGCGCGAAATAGCGTTGATCTTTGGATCAAGGGAAAAATCCAGAACCGTTGATTTCTAGTGGAGGTGGAACCTTAGCATTCCATAGTTTATTAGAACTCGACATATCAGTGTTCGGAGGTCTGAAGGCATAGACGCTTGATCACAAGACTCGCGAAATCGCGAAGTTTGATCTCCCGAAGTGCAAAGGGAGATTCTATGAGGTTTTTTTGTGGGTGCATATTTTCCCGAAAGGGAAATAGAAGAGCCAATTTTCGAGAGCTCTTCGGGCCAGTGGAAGAAGAACGATCTTGTGTGCATGGATTTCCGACCTACGGGTTGGGAGGGCTGCGTCAGGTGTGGTACTAGAGCCTGATTCTTGTTTGTATATTTCAGGCAGGAAAAGAGAGAAGGAATTTCAGCCATGCCACTGAGGAGAAGAGACAGGAAAACACCTGATCTGCCAGGTGAAGAGGAAAGGGAGATGTCCAGAGGAAGGGGCAGGCAGGTGCAAAATCCATAAGTGGAAAGAGAGATGCATGACATTTGCGCCAGACTCGTGGATATGGAAATAAGACAAAGGCGCACAGCTGATGTTGGAGATATCAGTGAGTCCGAAAGCGAAGATGAAGCTAGACATGAAGAAGAAGTCATAGCAGAAGATGTAGTAAATGAATGCTTGATTAGAGTTGTTGCAAGAATGAGTGCAAGAGACAAAATGGACATTCCAGTTTATGAGGGAAACTTGGATGCTGAAGAGCTTCTAGACTAGATTAGATCTCTGGACACATATTTTGACTATGAAGATGTCGAAGAACACAAAAAGGTCAAACATGTTGTCACGAGACTTAAAGGACATGCAACATTGTGGTGGGATGAACTGCAAGCTGACAGGCATTGCCAAGGTAAGCAGAAGATCAAGAGTTGGGATCAGATGATTGCCAAGATGAAGGAAAAATTTATTCCCAAGGATTATCAAATTACTCTATTTCGAAGAATAAAGAATTTGAGACAGAAGTTGATGTCAGTGAAGGAGTACACTGAAGAGTTCTAGAGGCTGAACATCAAAGTAGGTCATCGTGAAAGTAATGATGAAAAGGTTGCTAGATATATGAATGGTATGAGATACGACATTCAGGATGAGATGAGCATGATGACCATCCAAACGGTGGAAGATTCTTATCATATGGCTCTAAAGGCTGAAGAGAAGATGAGCTGAAAACAAGGTCAAAGAGGCCGAGGCAGAAGTCAACCCAGAGGCAAATCAGTTGCCCGGGATAGGAATCAGAAGCCCAAGGAAGACTGGAAGAAACCTCAACCTCATATTGAGAGAGGTGGAAGCTCACAGAGAGGGAAATATGCTAGACAGAGAAGGCAGTATGTTGATCAGAGAGGAGAGTATGCTGATAACAACATTTTTCCTCATACTAGAGGTAGAGGAAGAGGAAGAGGTGGAGTGGTGAAATGCTTCACATGTGGAAAGAATGGACACAAATCTTATGAATGTTCAGATAAGAGTAAATAAGGTGGTGAAACTCACATTGCCGAAGCACAGAGGTGGAATGTTGAGGCAGAGGATGTTGAAGGCGGAAGATCATTGATGATTCGAAAAGCTCTTTTGACACCAGAGAAGGAGGTGGAGAGTTCGGTCCAAAGGAACAGACTTTTTCGGACCACTTGCAAGACTAAAGATAGGGTATGCAAAGTTATTGTAGACAGTGGTAGCACATATAATCTCATTTCTATAGAGATGGTAGAAAAGATGGAGCTGGAGACGATTGATCATCCAAGCCCATACAAAGTTTCATGGTTGCAAAAAGGACATCAGGTAAATGTCACTAAACAATGTTTAGTTGAATTTAAAATAGGTGGATATAGGGATGAAATACTCTGTGATGTTATTCCTATGGATGTTTGTCATATATTACTGGGTAGACCATGGTAGTATGACAGGAATATGATTCATGATGGGAGAATGAACACATACACCCTAGAGAAGAATGGGAGAACTCACATGCTGTTGCCAACCAAAGATAAAGAAATAAAACTGGAGGTGAGCAACACTGTACTTCTCATGAGTGGGAAGGAACTTCTTACAGAGGTTAAGAAGAAGGATGAACCACAATTCATTGTGGTCAGGAAGCCTAAAATTGTTTTAACCAGTACAAGGGTAGATGATTTACCAGAAGAGGTTCAGGAACTGCTAGAAGAGTTCGTTGATATAGTAGTGGACGAACGACCTCGTTTGTTTCCATTGATTAGAAGTATAAGTCATCAAATTGATTTCATATCAGGAACTAGCTTACCAAACAAAGAAGTGTACATATTGACATTGCAAGAGAATGAAGAGGTCAAAAGACAAGTCCAAGACTTGATGGACAAAGGTTTGGTCAGAGAAAGCTTGAGTCCATGTGTTGTTCCGACAGTACTTAGTCCAAAGAAAGAAGAAGGATGGAGGATGTGTACTGACTCAAGGGAAATCAACAAAATAACCATCAGGTACAGATTTCCATTGCCAAGGATGGATGATCTGATGGATTGCTTGAGTGGGGAAAATATTTTTTCAAAGATTGACTTGAAGAGTGGTTATCATCAAATTCGCATGAGATAAGAAGATGAATGGAAGATATCCTTCAAGACTAATGAGGGGTTATACGAATGGCTTGTTATGTTGTTTGGATTAACAAATGCACCGAGTACTTTCATGTGGTTGATGAATGAAGTCCTGAAGGATTTCATCGGAAAATTTATAATTGTGTACCTTGATGCATTACTAATTTTCAGTAAAACAAAGGCAGAGCATATGAAACATTCGGCTACAGTGATGAAGGGGCTACAACAAGAGAAGATGTTGATAAACATGAATAAATCCTCATTCATGAAGACGTAACTCATTTATTTGGGGTTTTTTATTTCTACAGATAAGTTGAGGATGGATCCGGATAAGGTGGAGGTAATCAAGAATTGTCCATCACCAAAGAATATCTTTGGAGTTTGAAGTTTTCATGGATTGGCTAGTTTCTACCGAAAATTCATTAGGAATTTTAGTGGAATTAGTGCACCGATGATGGACACAATGAAGAAGAGACACAAATCTTTTCACTGGATAGAAGAAGCTGAGAAGAGTTTTAATTTGTTGAAGTAGAAGATCATGGAACAACCAATTTTGGTGTTGCCTGATTTCCAAAAGACATTTCAAGTAAAATGTGATGCAAGTGGATTTGCAATAGGGGCAGTCTTGAGTCAAGAAGACAGGCCGATAGCATACTTTAGCGAGAAGCTGAATGAAGCGAAAGTGAAATACTCCACGTATGATAAGGAAGTCTATGCTATTATTCAGGCTTGAAAAAATGGAGACATTACTTAATCCCCAAGGAGTTTGTTTTGTACAGTGATAATCATGCATTGTAATTTGTGACTCAACAGGAGAAGTTGAATCAAAGACATGTTAAGTGGGTTGAATATATGAAAATTTTCACTTTTGTGATTAAACATATTTCTGGTACTGCTAACAAAGTTGTTGATGCTTTGAGCAAGAAGTGTTTGCTATTGCAGGAGTTCAGAGTCAAAACGTTGGGTTTTGATGATCTCAAGGACATGTACAAAGATGATTCAGATTTTAAAGAGGCATATGAAGCAACTGAGAATCCAATTCTTAGGGATAGAAGCCAATGGGAAGAATACATGATGCAGGAAGGATTATTGTTTAAGGGTAATCAACTTTGTATTCCAAAATTCTCCATGAGGGAGAATTTGCTAAAGGAGAAACATAGTGGAGGATTGGTCGGACATTTCAGTCATGACAAGACATTTGCAAAGTTGAATGATTCATATTTTTGGCCAAGAATGTGAGCAGACGTCAAGAGATTTGTAGAGAGATGCAAAATTTGTCAGCATTCAAAAGGAAAGAGGAAGAATGCAGGTTTTTATCAACCATTGCCCATACCTGAGAGGCCGTGGGATGCAATCAGCATGGACTTCATATTGGGGTTGCCAAGAACACAAAGAGGGTTTGACTCAATATTTGTGGTGGTGGATAGATTTTCCAAGATGGCACATTTCATTCCATGTCAGAAAACCAGTGATGCAACTCACATTGCGAACCTGTTTTTCAAAGAAGTCATTCGACTTCACGGCTTACCAAGGAGCATAGTTTTGGATCGAGACACGAAGTTCGTAGGAAACTTCTAGAGAACCTTATGGAAGAAGCTGAGAACAAACTTGTCGTTTAGTTCAGCTTATGATCCTCAGACAGATGGACAGACAGAAGTCATGAACAGGAGTTTGGGAGACTTGCTGAGGAGCTTGGTGACAGAACACCAAAGCTAGTGGGATAACATATTACCAAAGGTGGAGTTTGCTTATAACGACTTTATTAATAGGAGCACAGGACATAGTCTGTTTCAGATTGTCTATGGCATGCAGCCGAGAGGAGTTTCTGAGCTGATGGATTCAGAATAGACTGCGACTAGGAGCGCTAGTTCAAAAGATTTTGCAAAGACGATGAACAAGCTTCACAGCCAGGTGAAGGAGTGATTGCAACATTCGAGCCAAGAATATAAATGCAGGGCAGATCAACGTAGGAGAGAACTTCAGTTTGAAGTTGGCGATTTGATCCTTTCACATTTGAGAAAGAAAAGGTTCCCGAGAGGAACATATAATAAACTGAAAATGAAGAAAATCGGACCATGCAAGGTCTTGAAGAAATTTGGGGTGAATGCTTACATGATTGAATTACCCAATGGGATCGGAATTTCTCTGATATTCAATATCTCAGATTTGTACCCTTATAAAGCTGAGGAAGTAGGGACAGGTAATGAACAACCAAAGATTCAGTGGAAAAAGCATATGCCAATTGCAGAAAAGACGCAGATGGAGCACATACTGGAAAAAAGAGTTGGTAAAAGAACCAGGCGAAAGCAATACTTTGAATACTTGGTCAAGTGGAAGGGCCATCCAGTTGAAGATACCAGCTGGGAGAACGAAGCCGAAATACAGAAGCATGGACAAACCGTGTGCGAGCTCATGGACAGGAGCCCATGAAAATTATCAAGCGAGGGAGTATGATGCAGGAGCATCGCAAGGGCGTGCAAGCATAGCCAACAACGAGCCAGCGTGGAGATAAGATACAAATGGAAAAGCACCGAGCACATTTTTTGAATTTTTTTTGAAATATTAATGAAGTCATTAAGTGGAGGCATGCTTGTATTATTGTAAAAGGACCTTGAGCGATTCGCTCTTGTCCATAATAGATAGGATCCTTTATGTGTAATAAATGTAAGTAAATAGAGTGTAATTCTTAGATTTGACAGTTTAGAGCGCAAGAGGGAAATGGGATATAGACACCCTCATTGTGTATTGTAACATTATTATGATGAACATTATCATTTTCAGTAATAGAGAGCATACAGAGCTGGAGCAGAAAACTGTGTTTGAAAACACCCATGTACAGTGATTTGAATTAATAAAAGGAGCCTTAATTCAGACTCATGGAGTTGTGGTTATTTTCTGTATGTGTATGCTGAATGGTATGTTCATGGTAATTTACTCTTTCTGTTTTACACATTTTCTTTTATGTTGTGTATGAATGATTTCTTGTTAAATGTATGAAATATAAGAGAGAGAGAGAGAGTAAGAGAAATGAGTTTCAATTGTTTTTCTGTCTGAGTGAGAGTTACTACAAGGAGTGCAGTTGAATTGTCCACAAGGAATGCATTGACAAAAGGTTCAAAGGTTTGTCTCTGAAAGCTCAGATAGGATAGCTTTTGTCCTCATTTCGTCATAAGTGCAGTTAGGCACTGGAGCCGTGCAAAGTGTGCGCAGGTCGAGAGTAGTTTCAGGGTTTGTAAGAGCTAGAGGACTGTTGAGAGACTGCTGCTGCAAGGAGTGCAAAGAGTCGAAGGACTTCAATTCTTTGAAGTAATTGAAGAATTTTCCACAAGGAGTGTGTGTAGGAGTCTTCTTTAAGACTCGGAGTTGGAGAAAGCTCAGGAGGGATAGAGTCTTCACCGTTGTCGAAGAAAACCACAGAAGGTTGGTGCCTTAAGGTGTTGAAATGAGGCATCACAATTTTATGTTGCAGGCGGTTAAGTTTCGTGGAAAAACACTTTTCCTAAGAGTGTAGAAGTTCTTGAAGCGAGGACAGATGGTCAGAATTCTCCGTAAAGAATTCGTGAAGTCCTGCCAGTCGTCAGATTTGGCAGAGGAGTAAGGAGGTTACGGTGGTCATTTTCTGCAAGAGAAAGCTTAGGAGAGAGAGAGGGTCGTAGATTCACGCCAACAAGGACCGTTGGATCTACTCGTGAAATTCCATTTCGGGGTTTCGTGGGTGGAAAGACCAAAACTTTGTCATTTGGATTTGCGAAACTGCAAAGTCCGAAACCTCGACAAGGCAGAAGGTTCCATTGTGGGGTCAAGATTTGGACACGTGTTTGAATCCAAGCGTTTCGGCATTTCGGGGTTTGAAAGGGTGAGAGAAGGCCAATACTTTGGCGGATCAAATCCCCGAAATGCAGAAGGGGAGCTTTCGTGTGAAAGGAGGAGATTGTCACATCGACATCTCGGAACTTTGGAGTTTGGAAAATCAGCGTTCACGTCGATAAGGAGTGGAACCCCTTCCATATTATGATTTCCGAAATCGCAACACAAGTGACCTAGTCCATCGGCGAAGCAAGAATTGGGAATTCGGTGTTCGCAGTGACATAAGGTTGGGGATCGTGAGTCTAGGACTCCTGATACTCGAAATAGCGAAATTACACGAGTTAGCAGATCACGAGGAAGTGACAGGTGGCAGAAGGCCCACGTCAGTGGAAAGTGTGGTTGAAGTGAAGCGTGGAAAGGACAAGAGTTGTGGGACCTGGAACATGTACTCAAGTCTTTTGGGATTTCGGGACTTGAAAGGTAGAGGAGACATAGAGCTCTTGTATATCGAGCTCCCAGTGCGTGAAATAGCGTTGATCGTTGGATCAAGGGAAAACTCCAGAACTGTTGATTTCTAGTGGAGGCGGAACCTTAGCGTTCCAGAGTTTATTGAAACTCGGCATATCGGTGTTCGGAGATCTGAAGGCATAGACACTTGATCAAAAGACTCGCGAAATTGTGAAGTTCGATCTCCTGAAGTGCAAAGGGAGATTCTATGAGGTTTTGTTGTGGGTGCAGATTTTCCCGAGAGGGAAATAGAAGGGCCAATTGTTGAGAGCTCTTCGGACCAGTGGAAGAAGAACAATCCTATGTGCGTGGACTTCCGACCTGCAGGTTGGGAGGGCTACGTCAATAAAGTAGGGTGATTACATTATCATGGCACCCCACTAATTCATGGTAGTCAAATACCCAATTTGCATCTTTATGAACATCCTTTTGTAAAAAAGAATAAAATTGAAAAGATTACATAGAAATTATTGGTAGTTGGAGTGACACGTCCTAGTATTAGCACCTACTCCTCTCTGATTGTCATGGTTTTAAATAAAAAATGCAACTGGTGCATGTGTTTGAACTTCCACACTCTTAATCATTTGGAAATCAAAGATAAATTTCCAATTCCCATCATTAACGACCTCTTGGATGAGATTCATGATACATAGTTCTTCAATAAACTTGAAGTTTGTTTTGGTTATCACCACATTTGAATGAAAGAATTAGGTATTTATAATATTTCATTCCACACCCATAAAGGACATTATGGGTTTATGGTGATGTATTTTCGTCTTTTCAATGCTCACTCCACTTTTCAAAGCATCCAAGCTCATTCAACCTTTTTTTTGAAACTTTGTTCTTGTCTTATTTGATGAAATTTTGATCTACAACAAAATATAGGAGACATATGTGGCACAAATGGATCAATCATTACATTTACTCTAAATTAACCACTTGGTGATGGTTGAATCCATCAGGACTGAAACGACAAACTCACGAGGACATTAGTCCCCCTTCGTTTTTAGAGAGGTGGTACTCCTCTTGGGATACAATATATATGGGAGAAATCATGAAGTTGGGTAACACTTTTGTGAGAATCAGGTTTCCAAAATTCCTACTGACATTTTTTCGGCCGAACCTTTAGACGTCAAATCAAACTATCGTGTGCCATATTATCTGGACATATTTTTTTCCCATAACACTTTTCGACCGAAAGTTGTTTGAGTCGAAAGAATCTTTTGACCGAAAAGACGGTTTAGTCGAAAAACAATTTCAACCAATTTTTTTTTATATATCACCCACACATCACTCCATTCACATTTTCCCGAACTGTTTGAATGGTGGTTGATGTATATTAGCTTTATCTCTTGGTTGATGTTGGTGGACATTGTCCTTGGTGGTTGGTGTTGGCGGTCATTGGTGCTAGCGATTGTTATGAGCAGTTGTTGCTGGCGGTTGCTACTAGAGGTCGTTGTTGTTTTTCTTTGTCATTGGTCCAAGTAAATATATCCATGTCCCATTCAATCAATTTTTAAGAATTTTTATATTTTTTTTTTAGAAGGTTGATAGGGTCGAATTTGACCATGTCCATGTACAGGGACAACCTTGAATTCGGGCCTGTCCCTATACATGGACATGATCGAATTCGGGTTTGTCCCTATACATGGACAGGGCCAAATTCCTCCCTATCCCTGTACATGGGTAGGGTCCATATATTTAATTTCCACTTTTACCTTAAATTGATACATCACTATTGTTAAGAATAATGAACAAAACCCTCATATTAAACTATTTTATTTTTATTTTTCCAAAAAGAAGATTCTAGTGATTTGATTCTACATATTAAAATATGATTATTTAAGTTGATTAGGATTGATGTTTCTTTTTATTTTAAACATAGGATCCACCAAATACCATGGATATGATATTCCTGTGTCTACTACCACCTTGGATCAACTAGCACCAAAAATTAGACAACTCGATAAACAAATATTGTTAAACTATTTAATTTTATGTTTTAATATTTCAACAATACTTTAATGAATTTAGGCATGTCCTTGTACATGGACAAGACCGAATTCGGGTCTGTCCCTTTACAGGGACATGCCCGAATTAGAACTTGTCCATGTACAGGAACAAGACCGAATTCGACCCCGTCCATGTATAGGGACAGGGCCGAATTTGACCTTGTCCATATATTTAATTTCCACTTTTACCTTAAATTTATATATATTTAATTTCCACTTTTACCTTAAAGGCTTAAACACTTCATTATTATTATTTTTGTTATTTTTTATAATTCATTATAAACCCTACCTAAAATCGTGAAGAGGACTAGTGGAATCCATAAAAATCAATTGAGTAAAAAAATTATCTTAGAGGAGAAAAACTAAAATTAGGACAAATCAATAGGGAAAAAATTAAAATTACAACATATCAAGTGGAAAAAAAATTGTTAAAATTACAACACAAAATGACAAAACAAGACAAAACAATTACTTTAGTCCTTGCAACGTAAAAGAACAATTACTATTACTACTAATAATAAATTCTTATAATACAAAGATTTTAGATCGGATATGTGTGCACTTTCTAAACGATCTGAGTTTATGACAATTTTCCAGACATACCTCATTGATTCCAAGGGCACCTGCACTCCATAAACCATTGTTTTATTCAGATCAACATTAAAAGAGATGTATTTGGACATTACAACTCATCAATCCATTATAAATATGACAAAGTAGTATATTTATAATAACCATTCCTATATTATAAACTTTTTTCACCTATCCATTCAGTACTATCATTCAACTTACATGGTCATCATCATTTTAGGCAACTAAATGAAAACATTGTTTTCATCCACATCTTTAAATCTTCAATGCCCATCTGGAAAACACCAGAGGTCCCTTGCTAGTTACTTCTATAAGAACACCAAGCGTGCTAAATTGGGCACTGAAGCCTTAATTATCATATAGTCCTACCTAGGGGACTATATCCAATCATATCCATACATTATTAATGTAGAAGTATATTGACAACCTAATGTTTAATTTCATTATCGATACATCATACACCTTAATTGTTGAGAAGCCATAATTGTTGAGAATCCATAGTGGCAACACTTGCACTTGTTTTATTTTATTTTGATGTATAATGTTTTAGTATTTTTATCGTTTGTGTTTTAAGAGGTTGACAGGGCCGAATTCATCCTTGTCCATGTACATGGACATGGCCGAATTCATCCTTGTCCCTGTATGGGGACATGCCTGAATTCATCCTTGTCCATGTACAAGGACAGGCCCGATTTTAATATTCAACCCCAATTTAAAATTTCACAATAATCTATATTTATTTTTTTAATTTTTCCTGAATTTCAACTTTGCTTCAAAATGGTTTTGGTTTTATCAATAACAATGAACTTACACAACAAGGATATGCAGTCTCAAATCTTTTTTTTACATAATTATTGCACAACTTTAAATTTTCTTAATAGGGACTATTGCCATGCAACACTTGCACTTGTTTTATTTTATTATGATGTATAATTTTTTAGTAGTTTTACAGTTTTTGTTTTAGGAGGTTGACATGATCAAATTCAGCCCTATATGTAACAACCCCTCCATTACGTATAGGAAAGAAAAGCATAAAAGGTATTTTTTTTTTCCTTAGGAAGTTAACATCAACACATGATTGCAACATCACCTAATCAACAACATCATAAGTAAAAACAATACCAACTATTCATCAGGAAATCACTTGCGATGCATTCAAGACGTCAACGAAGGATAAAAACACATAAACATATATAGTGTATTATATTAGCACATCATAATTATCTTGAACAATTTACAACAACAATCAATGAGATAATGAATATAAAATGACTACCTGCCCAACCTACCCTGCAAGGTTAGGACCTCTAGGA
>JZKD02S2053606.1:14896-27295 GCA_000966675.3 Picea glauca | reverse complement strand
CCTCTCTCTCTCTCTCTCTCACTCACACCCTCTCCCTCCCTCCCTCCTATCGTGGCCTCTATCTTTCTCTCCCTCACTGTTGTTGGGGAATAATACCCTATGGACTAACAATCTAGGGCTGAAATTGTATGCAGATCATGACCTCAAAGAAAACACTTTTAACCTATCACCCCAATACTCAAACCCCTTTTTCACACACAAGCATGGAAGAGACCTACTAACCTTTTTCTACCAATGTTTGATGTAGATCCTCCATTGCACTTTATCTGCTTGCTCTCACTACTCCTTCCAAAGACAATCCTACAATCAAGACAAAACACTACGCATGCATGTTATTCTTCTAACTAAGGGTTAGAGATCACGCATAAATCAAATAAAATATATATCACTCCCATATTGGGACGGGAAAAGTATTCTTTTATTAATCTCAAGATTAATAAACTTACAATAATGATAGAGACTGGCCATCGTTCCTCGATCCTGATCCTGGGCTCCTCCTCTTCTTTGTCCTCCAACTGATTTGCTTGAATTCTTCTTAGGCTTGAGGAAAGGCTAAAGGGTTGGGACAAATGGATTGGGCAATTGGGCAGAGTTTCTTTGCTATCTTTTTCCTCTTTCCAAATAGTACCCCTACCCCTCCTTTTATAGGCTAGAAGGAGCTAGGGTTTTGGACAAACTCTCGGCCATGCATGGATGGGAGTTCCAGTTAATTGACCCAAAGCTTTTCGTCCCGTAGAAAACTTTCCTGTTTTTGTGCTTTGTTAGGTAAACGCGGGCTGTAGAAGGCCAACCAATGTTCCAACGTGTGCAAAAGTAGGCATGCCATCATTCCAACATGTGCAGTAGTGGGTTAGGGCGCGTGTCACTTTCCCAAGAGGATTTTTGAAGAGGTTTCTCAGCAGATGTTTTGGCAATGAAGGGAAATGAGTTGGCTTGATGTCAGGTAAGCATGTATGGTGCAATTTAGGGTTATAACAGATGCCCCCTAATGTGTGAGGTCAAAAGAGCATATGATGGCCGAAATACATTACCAATTATTTACCAATTTGTGCTGATATGCTGAATGAGTGAGCCCAGGAATCAGGAATCAGGAGGTTCCATCTGCAAAAAATATCAAATGTCTCACCGAGGCGGGCATACCCATGCTCGGGATAAAATAGAACCATGACTACCAATCAAATACATTGTAGATCCATGTCAAAGAACTATAAAGAGTAGCCGTGAACAATACACAGTGGAGCTACATCTCAAAATCAGAAAGATATACATAGAAAGTATCCATCTCCTAGAAGTTGATTCGGCCTGATGGTTGTACTTCAGAGCTCGAGAAACAACTTCAAAGTCTTCTAAAACTCAGGTAGGAGTGTAATATGAGTGCACAACTGCACTACCCAGAGGTCTTCGATGGCTCATCGGTTATGGACTTGATAATTTTGATGATTGGACTGAAGGCTTCAGTGATTTCGAACAAAGACTTGATTGGACGTTCAATATGGTCGGGTATGCGGACAAGAGACAAATTGCAGAGGGGCCGAATCAGGCTTAGTGACGAACTTCCCTTGGACAGTAGCACGACAAGTGATAAGACTCAGGCAACATATCTGTTAATCATAAGTCTACGAAGCAGGAGGCAATGCAAACTCTCCATATGTTTGGAAGAGTAACCAAACGGTGGAGGACACAAATCAATATAGCGAGCAAAGCTTCCTAAGGTCGTATTACATCCCCAAAGTCTAATGAATCAAACAGATAGATGTGCTTTATCCAAGGGCGACTCATGATGCTGCCAATAAAGAAAATACTTTTCTCATCCTCTTTTTGGGGTATATTTGATTTTTTTTGTTCTTTTTGATGATTTTTAAAGAATAAAGGAATATTACGTTACAATGGAGGAACGAGCACAACAAACATACAAGCTCAGGGCACAAGGACAAGACTAATGTTCTAGGAAATGATACTTGGGAAAAATCCTCCAGTGGCCAAAGGTGTTAAGATGCAAAGGAAAACTGTTAGTAGGTTGGTGGGTAAAGGATGCTAATGCGGTTGATAGAACACACATTAGTAACATCCTTTGATGTAAGTTTAACGAGCCCAGAGAAGGTAAGCTCAATGTTTTTCATATTTAGAGAGTCTGAAAAGGCATAAAAGGAAACTCCATTGGTGTACCTTTTTCGACAATAGTCTAGTCGGTTCGAAAAAGGGGTAAACTAGCACCGACTAGATGTCAATTCAAAACCATTTTAACGAGTGTGACAAGGACAAGATCACTTAGCTATTTTTTCAATTTTAAGGAGTATGAAAAAAGATCAACTATGGACTCCGTCAGGAATGTTCTTCTGGAATGTTTTAACGAGTGTGAAAGAATAAGGTCACTCGACAATCTTTTCAATTTTAGAGAGTCTAAAAAGAGCTTAACTATGGACTCTGGGGGGGGTTTCTTTTTCGTAAGTTTAGTCCCTCAGGCCCGAAAAAGGAATAAAATTATACCTGAGGATACTCTTCTAAAGAATTGGAATTCGATAGAGTATTCCTTTGTTCGTACAGTTGACCGTTCGGACCGAAAAAGGGGTAAACTACCGCTGGACGGACGTGACTTCAAATTTCAGTTTAACGAGCATGAAAGGTCACAAGATCGCTCGACAATCTTTTCATGTTTAGAGGGTCTGAAAAGGGCGTAAAAGGAGACCCATTATGTTTTGGGAGTTCGGAGGGTAAGTCAAATAGTGAAAAAGACCCATGCAAATGAGGCTCAAATTCGTATTCAAAAGAGACTATACGGACTCCCGAGCCTACTATATTGTCAGAAGCGGCATGGACACCATAATGCAACCAGGAACTACCTAGGGCATCCATGTTTTGGTAAGCTATACCACCAAGTTGCGACACTTCTAGAGAAGATATGACGGTTCTGTGTCACAAATGGGTGGGATTGATCCTATATCGTAAGAAAAAAAGACAACAAGATGCAACAGTGGGGATGAAATCCTACCCTATATGCTGAAGTTGATTCTTGAAAAAAAGAAATTATGGACCGTCCATATTTTATTTTTTATTTTTTGAAACTCAATGAAAAATGACCCAATACCTAATCAAATCCCTCCCATATAACTCCTGAACCACTCAAAATTGTTTTTGGTATAAAGAAACTGATAAAGTGGCCCAAAAAAGTGACAAAAAGAGGCCAAAATGTCTATAAATAGAAGCTGGCAGCTCATTATCACCATTACTTATTTGGAAATTGACTGTGGAGCCAAAAGACCCCCTTTGCCAAAGATCCTGATTCCAGGAGCTACAATGGACGAAACGGAATTCTGCTTGGACCAAGTAAATACAAACTCACTAATCTTGCAATTCAATACTTTATTTATGGCATTTAAGTTGATTTTTGGGGTGGTCGTAGACCTCCAAGAGGTTGGCCCTAGGCAAATGCGGGTTGTCCAGGGACAGCCCGTGGGTACCTACGCGCAGAGCCAAAACTGCGCGTGGGTACCCGCGACTGTCGCCTCGACAGCCCGCGGGTGCCTCCCACTTGATGGAAATTGGATTGAAAGAAGACTAAACTCCCCCCTTTTTTTCTTGTGTGTTTGGCAGGATGTATGTTCAGTGGAGAGAGAGGGAGCACAAGACTGCTAATGAGGCCATGGCTGCAGATTCGAATGTTATGGCCATGCTGACGCAGTGTGGCTTGGTAAAAAATTTCCTGTGTCCATTTATGCACGCTCAACCCAGGCTATTGAATGCCTTGGTTGATTATTGGCACCCAGATGTAGAGGCCTTTATGATAGAAGGGAAATCCTTGGTGCCCACCACTGAGGATATCTAATTTTTGACGGGCCTCTCGAGGAGAGGGGAACCCGTCAACTTTCATACTTTTCCTATGGGGTCGAGAAAAGTCTTGGAATTGATAGAGGAGTATTGTCAGGCTGGGACCGATCAGAGATATTCCTCGGTTCCCGTGAGTAGGATTACCAGCCTCGCCCTCCAGACCATTTTATCACTCATCGGGCGGATTACCGGCTCTGTGGCCGTGCATCAGGTGTCGCGCGCACAGATGAACTGTGCAATTCAGTGCATGAATGCACAAATTTTTGACTGGAGTACCACATTACTAGCAAGCATGACAGGTCAGTTGATAGCTTGCAGACAACGGACGCATAGGAACTTCGGGTTTGGGACCATCCTATGTTCGTTTTTCTTTGAGAGAGTTCCATGTTTCAGTCCTCGGTTGAAGGTATGAGGACATCTGTCTACTTTCCCCGCAGTGTGTAGATGGGCAGCGTTGCTGCCACGACAAGGTGGTGGAAGGACCATAGAGGCCTTCAACGATGACTTTTTTGCCTTGTTGTCATGGCAGATCCTAGTGATTGAGGATTACCCATATGCAAGAATCGATTTTTCCAGAGATCCAGCGATACCAGTGCCTCCTGGTGAGGAGCGAGGGGAGATGGGTAAGTCTCCACCTAGCTAGTTTTTTTGTGTTCATATGTAATTTTTATGTCTTTTTGATATATATATCATGTTTTTGTAGAACAGAGTTTTTATGGGTGAACATTGTGTTGCGTGCAGATGTGGGACCCGTGCGACCTGTCGATTATGCACGGAACAGGCGCCGCCCACGACCAGAGGCCATATCTGTCATCGTCGGGAGAGCAGCAGTAGTAGGGAACCTCCCAGCAAGAGAGGCCGAGAGGGTTCTTAGGCGGATTGAGCGGAACTTCACTGCGCTCACTCGCACAGTTCCCATGGCAAAGATAGAGGACTTACCGCCCTCCTTGCAGACTCATATTGTGGGGGTACCTTGGACATGGGTATGATTGTTTAGGCATTTGGGTGAGGCTGTATTTGAGTATAACAGGGCCCATAGGCCCTGAACAGACTTTTAGACTTTTATGTGCCACAAGCACCGATATGTATATATTTTTTGAGGGCATAAGCCCCAGCGACTCGTTATGGTTCCCATTTTTTGAGGCGCTTGCGCCCATCTATGTACTCTGAGGATTTTATCATGTTTATATATGGTTTTTATTTCTTTTCGTGTCTTATGGATTATGTGTACCAAAATGTATTTACATGTGTGTGATCATGATCTTTTTATATGTGAGTGAGATGCCAATCTAAAATATGATTAGCTAGAGTATCTGTGATTTGATTTAGACTCCTAGGAACATGAAAATATGTGATGTAATCAAAGTTGCATTCCAAGAGATGTACCCTAAGGAATCATCGGTGTAAAGTAGGGTCGTGCACGGGGTATATTTTGTTTAGCTGCGACACAACCAGTTGAGCGTCTAGATAGACCTAGAGATGGGAGATACCCAATGACAAAGCTTCACAAAGCAACTCAATAACTGCATTATACTCAACAACGTTGTTTGTGGTGTCACCTAAGCATACACCCCCGGAAGATAACAACTGGCCCTGTGGTATGAAGATCACCCAAGCTGCAGAGGCAAGCCTCCGTGTGTGTCAACTAGTACCGTCGGCACACCCAACAAACACCTCAGATTCACTTGACATCTGCCATAATGATGAAAGATAACATTAATGACACATCCATGACATGTTTTTTTAAAAGAAACGTAAAAAAGTAATAGTACAAAGACTATACATATGTTACAAAAAGTTACCCACAGTGACCATGCTATGAGTAATACTTCTTGAGGTAGATCCCATTTCTAGGCTCCACCAAAGCTTTCCCTTCAAAATCAACCAGACGATAAGCACCCTTTTTTAAAACCTCCTTAATAATGAATGGTCCAAACCACATGGGCTTAAACTTTCCTGCCCCCAAGGGGTCCTTATCTTGGTCGTAAACCACGACAAGGTCACCCTCAGAAAAAATCCGAGGATGAACGAACCTATCATATTTACACTTGAACTTATGTTTATGAGCCTCGTTGGCCAGGGCCACATCGCGATGTTGTTCATCAAGCTTCTCAAGGTGTACTAACCGTTCTTCAAGTGGAGAAGTGTCTGGCAATAACTGTACTGCCAATTTCATAGATGGAATTTGACATTCGATGGGCAAGACTGCCTCCAGCCCATAAACGAGTTGGAAAGGTGAGAAACCGGTTGCAGTCTTAACTGATGTTCGATAAGCCCATAATGTTGAGTATAACATCAAATGCCAATTTGACTTGGCTGAGTTCATAGTTCGTTGTAGCATCGTCTTGAGAGTTTTGTTAATAGCTTCCACCTGCCCATTGGCTTGGGGATAGTAAGGTGAGGAATGTTCTTGCCGTAACCCAAGCTTTGATGTTAACTCGGTCATCATTTGGTTCTAAAAGTGACTGCCATCGTCAGTGACCATCTCTCTCGAGACGCCGAACCGTGCTATAATCTGGTTAAATAAGAAGAGATCCACAGTCTCACCATCATCTTTAAACGTTGGCATATCTTTGACCCACTTAGTGAAGTAGTCGACGACTATGATAATATAGCGGTGCCCCCTTGCTGACAGGGGGTTGTATGTGGTGTAATCAACCCCCACTTAGTGAAGGGACCAACTGTGATGACAGGAAACATAGGAGCTGGATGTGCCCTCATCTTCCGCGAGAAGATTTGGCACGGATGGCACTTCTTGACCGACTCGATATAATCTTTCATAAGTGTGGGCCAGAAGTAACCTTCTCGTAAAAGTTTTTGGGTTGTTGCCAACCCAGATAAGTGACCGCCACAAGCTCCTGTATGACAATCGTCGAGAACTATGACGGCCTCCTCATGAGTGAGACATCGATGCAAGATACAGTCTACACCTCTCCGATACAATGTATCATTGATTATGAGATAGTTCTTGGCCTGATGGCGTATCCGCCGACGCTCATCACGAGAAGCAGAGGTGGGGCACTTCAAAGTCTGGAGATAGATCAGTATATCTCCGTACTAGGGGTCTGATGATTCGATAAAAAACATATCCCCCTGGATAGGCGATTCCTTAGGCACAACATCACCTGACTCAACCGGAAGTTTCGAAATAAGTTTTGCGAAGACCAATGACTTCTTGGACTTGGCTGAAACAAAGTCTAAGTCAAATTATTGGAGGATGACCATCCATCTATTGATTTTTCCACTGATAACTCGTCATGTCAACATGTACTGGAATGGATTCACAATGGCAATGACGGTGGTCTTTCGAAACAGAACATAGTGACAAAATTGTTGAATAGCATGAACTGCTGCCAACGCAAGTTTTTCTAGATGGGTATAGTTCAGTTTCGATCCTACGAGGCCTTGACTCAGGTAATAGATCACGTATTGAGAAAATGAATCATCTTCCTGAACTAAAACCATGCCTATGGTTGACTCTGCAGTAGCCAGATATAATAGGAAATCCTTGTTATAATTTGGTGGTCGTAGCAGAGGTGCGGTTGTAAGAGCGTGTTTTAATGCGTCGAAGGAGCGTTGAGTGGCTTCATCCCAGAAAAAGGGAACATATTTCTTCAGTAAACGCATAAAGCCCTTGGTGATTTCGGCATAGTTGGTGATGACGCATCGTAATAATTTCGCCTTGCCTTGAAGACTTTGAAGTTGTAAGATTGTGCGTGGGGGGGGGCAACTAGATTATCGCCTCCGCCTTAAGAGGATCAACCATGATCCTTGTGGTTGACACTATGAAACCTAACCAACATCCTGACGTGATGCAAAAGCTGCACTTGTTGGGATTCAAGCGAATCCTGAAGTAGCGACATCGTTCGAAGATTAGTCGGAGGTGCATAGGATGATCCTTTCGCTTGCGAGAGCGTGATGCTAAATCATCTAGATAGGCCTAGACTATATGTTTGAGCTAGTGAAAATAAAAATACATGGCCCACTAGAAAGTGGCTCCAGCATTCTTGAGACCAAAAGGCATCTTGCGATAGGGGAACGTACCCCACGGACAAATGAATGTCATTTTGTGTTGGTCCTCAAGTTTGATTTGGATTTGATTATAGCCTGAGAAACCATCCATGAATGAAAAGGCTTCACAACCGACACATTCAACAATGATCTGGTCGATGAATGGGGTTGGATAATTATCTTTTGGACATGCCTTATTCAAATCATGGAAATTAGTACATACACGAATCATGCCTTGTTTTTATCGACTGGTACGGGGTTTGACACCCACTGAGTCAAATGAATTGGGTAAATGAACCTTGCCTTGAGCAATTTCTCAACCTCATATTTGATGGCTGCTTCTTTCCTAGGATTAATTGGACAAAGTTTCTATCGAATAGGCTTAGCATGAAGATATGTTGTGATTTCGTGTTCAACTATTTTCGGATCGATGCCTGGCATTTCCTCATAAGACCAGGCAAAAACGTCGCGAAATTATTTAAAAAGATCCATGTAAATATGAATCTCTTCGGGGGAGAAATCCACTCCGATGAAGACATTCTCCATGACGCCAAGGTTGTGGGAGATGTTGATAGGTATCTTGGCAGTGATAGTTTCCATATTTCCCTCAGCGTAAATTTCTTGTGTAGCTAAGAGGTTAATGGGACATGGATGATCTCCCGTCATGGTGATAGTGAATTCTCCTGCCTCGATTCGACTTAACTCTGGGAGGAAATATGATCTGTGATGAAGATCTTCCAAAGGTTTGTCAGGACTAGTCATTGCCTCGATTACAGCTTCATCAGAAGGCAAGACTAAGTCTAATGAATCGGTGGTAGCAAGAGAACCCTGAGCCCAAATAGGCTCAAGAAGTGGATCCAAATCTTATGCGGGAGTTGGATCAGGAGTAGCCGAAGTTTGCTAGACTAAAGAGTACGCTACTTCAGTGGCCGAAAAGGGCATGGACATGCCAACATGCCCTGTCTCATCCATCGTGGCTAATGGGGAAGGAAGAATCCACGGATCCTGAAAGTAAGTCGTGCAGAACGACGAAACATGTAAAATCTCAGCCTTGTGGTGAGTTGATATAAACTTGACATCGCCATGAGGAGGTGGGTAACCAAAAGTACCCATCAAAGATGGACACAAACCAACTCCTATGTTAACGACATCGGCTTGAGGATTATCTATCATGGGACCCGTGGATGCCCCCAAGGCTGGGTCAGGTTGAGAGAAGGACAACTGATCAATGGTCACTATCCGGCCTTCATGTGGAAACAATAAGACTCGAAAAACTGTAGCGACCACCACTTGCATAGCATAAGTCCAACTACAACCTAACAAGAGATTGTAGTCGATGGGGGCATCGACTACCTCTACTTCGATGCACACGGTCTTCACCCCTAACTGCATAGGGAAAGAAGGAATGATGCCATGTGGTCGGAAAGAACGACCGTCGAACGTAGTGAGGATAGTAGGCGACAGAGACAACTCAGGCTGACCAATGGCTTTCCAACATGCTAACGACATAACACAAGTTGAAGCGCCCTCATCGACCACCCTACGGAAGATATTCCGTGTAAAAGTTTTTGTGGGATGAGCCACTACTATCTGAAATGCGACGTGGTAAGGCAGACAAGGTTTCAAGTCAGTCGTATCTAACATGATGGTACTTGGGTTACAAGTCTCAGTAGAGCCTAAAGCAGTCAAAAAGGCTTTCCTCTGAGCGGGGCAACTTTGGAGTACCTCCAAAGAGGACATAGAACAAGGGGTTTGGGATAAATCTTCCACCACAGAGTAATTCTAGGTGGCCCTTGCGTTTGGATTGTGAGAAGCTCTCTTAAACGCACCTTTTGGAATGTGTGTCATTGTTTCACCCAACGTCTTCTCGATCTATAGAGGAAGAGATGGGATCTCGACTTCTTTTCCCTTCTCAAAGGCGCTTGGTTTACTATAGTCGTGCGCTCTAGTCATTATTAAAGCATCACTTGTAACCATATATACGTTCTCAGATGAGGAATTGTTTGGGGGAGGGCAGTTTTCTTGGTTGTCCCCTTCGGCACTTGTAGAGGCTTGAGTTAAATTTTTCCCATGCTAAAAGGGATTAGTCAACACGATCTGTTATTGCTGTGTGACAAACTTCTGGGCCTCTAAAAGTCGAGGACATAGATGGGTCAGTTGGTCTTCCACACATAAGTTGCATGGATACCTTACCTTCCTTTTTTCTGTGGTGCCCTCACCAGCATTATCAATGGGTTTCTTATCCCCCTTACCCTTTTTGCATTTTTTTTTCTTCCCTTCAGGCTGTTGGGTGGCCTTTGGGTTAGTCGTATGTACGGAGTGTACTTTCAAAGTTTGGGTAGGAGGAGCAGCCAAAGCAGTAGTCTGGTTAGCCGCTGAGTGTTTTATAGATAATTGTTGCAATTGTTTTGTCAATTGCTCAGCGGGCTTAGTTTGTGCCGAACCAACGATACCGTCGGCATGTGGTCCATCTCTCTTTCTGGTTTTATCTAGTATCGATCGTGGTGCATCCGACATGATGTTTTACAATAGACCAGACTGAGAATAGATAAGTTCAAACTGTTGATCCCTCATGATGACATCTTCTTCAGAGAAAACCCCAGACGTTGCGACGTCTTTGGATAATTGTTGTACTAAAGGCTTAAGGAACCACTCTAGTAGGAATGCTGGTGGAACTGGTACTTTGATTAGACTCTTTCGGCGTTTCCACTCTCAGATATGATCAGAGATATGGTCTGCTGTCGTCTGCTCGAAATTGGCTAGCAACTCTATGTCGGTATCGTATCTCACAGGTAACTAGAAATGGTTAAGGAAGGCCATCGCCAGTTCGCCAAAAGAAGAGTATCGTGAATGATCAAGCTCTATGTACCATTTCGCAACACTCCCAATAAGAGTGCATTGAAACAATCACAACTAGATGGAGTCATCTTTCAGTGAGTTAGATGAACACCAGAGGTGGAAAGTAGTCATGTGATCACCTGGATCTTCGTTAGGCTTGGCCTCGAACTTTGGAATGTCCGAAGGCAACTTCGTTGGCATAGGAGGCCAATGCGGATCGTGACAGATAGGATCATTTAACAATCGTGTCAAATTTGGCAAGTGAAACGTCGCCAAGAAGGGTAGTTTAGGTTGTTGCTGATAGCCTGGATAAAAGGGTCCTGGAGTTTGACTGGCACCAAGTTGCCAGGAAAAGTTTGGCTGCTGGCCTGGATTCTGGTAGAAACCATGTCCCTGACCAGCGTAAGGTTTTTTCATCTGTGGAGACATCGTTGGTTGATTCCCCATAAAGGACATAGGATGTTGGGCATTCATCGTGTTTGACGGACTTTGGGAAGGATTACCGCATGTCGGTCCCGATGGGAGAGGCATAGAAGTCTGTCCGGGGTTCCATTGACTGTGGAAAGAATTACCCAAGAACGACATTCCATACGAAGGAATGGATCCTTGTCCTGAGTTCCAAGGTCCTGGTATATATGCCCCCAGCGCAGGAATAGTACCCTGTACCGGAGTATACTGTCCAAAAATAGGTGTGCCCCCAGATGGGAAAGCAGTGTATGCGAAAGTGTTATTACCAAACGTCCTGTTCCAAACAAATGGTGACGAACCTACCAGCTGAGTTTGTGCAGGTGTTCCTTGACTCCCGGCTCCAAATGAACTTGTGTGTGCAGGCTTCCCAACGGACTGCTGATGCGGACCACCAAGATAAAGGGATGAAGGAGAGATGTGACCTCCAGCATAAGGAAAAGCATTGAAAGCGACAGGAATGCCCCCAAGTTGACCTTGCAGAGGAGCGTTAGAGCTCCCTGCCCCCAGATCCAAAGCTTGTAAAGTGGAATGTGTGAGTGCAGGACTTGTACCTGAACTAGGCATATCGTATCAAAACGGAGGGCCTGTCACACTAGGTGTGAAAGGAGGTGTGGCCTCCATGATAGATGGGGTCGGTCCACTGTGCGACATAGTTGTGGCCGATACCATGGTGGTCCGGACCGCCGACAAAGGCAAGTTAGGAGAAGCTTCTCCTGTGGTAGCAACGGTGACGAGAATGGTAGAATTCCCAGAGGAAGTAACAACGTTTGTTGCCATAGCTGTATGAGGCACTGACAGGCATTCATAAAATTGAATTGGCACAATAACTTGCGGCCAAGTATCAGTGTTTGAGGTTTCAACCAATCCAAGATTGGCGGTCGATTCCTCCAGGAGTTGTTCGGGCTCAATGGTTGGGAACCCAATTGCTTCGAAAGACCCTTGTTGGTCTAGCTTCCGTCTAAATGGTGGCGGGTGTGGCTCCAGTATAACCGGTGGCAGGCCCAGAAGCCTTCGTGACCAGTGGAGCTCTAAATCCTCCACTGTGTGAGAAGATTCATGACATGCTAAGGTATTCTACACGAACAATAGTAACACACACTAAAAGAAGCCCCTATGAGATAACACAAGCAAACACTAACTAATTTGAAGAACAGTTACAACAACCAACACTAGAGAAACTTACCGGTGCAAGTGAAACTCGAATACGGAAGCACCCTCCGGGTATACTCTGCAAAGCGTGGCCCGATGTCTGTCCTA
>JZKD02S2053595.1:33168-53275 GCA_000966675.3 Picea glauca | reverse complement strand
GCACCAACTAGAAGGAAGCACCAACTCCCTGGTTTCTCTAGCACCAACTAGAAGGAAGCTACAACTCCCTGTGTTCAAGCATCCACTTGAACCTCTGAGGACAACAATCCTCCCTAGCACCTCCCTACAATCCTTTCTTATAAATCTTTTCTACTGAAACTCATTACAGTGATATAATGTTCAACAATCGCTTACCAGACTCATCACTGTTCTGCTGCATTTCGTTGCTCTGTCTACCTCACTGCCTTCCTGCACACATGACTTGTGTTGTCTATTCTTCTACTTTTTATGCTCTGTGCACCATTTCCATTCACTGCACAATTCCTCTTCTGTTCAATTCAGCTGCTGCACTCCCCTCCTTCTTCACGCATGAATCACCTTCAACAACGACAATCACAGCTACACCAACAACAACCACATATCTTCTTTGTACCGTGTACTTATATATTTTGTGCACCTTGTGCATGCAATGTGCGCAATTCCTCTGCATGCTCCCACCGCACCGATCTCCTCCACATTTTGAGTGCTCTGCCTGATCATCGCAACTCTTCAGCTTCTCTGGTGGTTCCCACTACACATCCAACATCACTGGGTGTTCAGCTGAGATTCCTCAGCCTCTCTAGCAGTTGAGACTCCTCGTCTTCTCTGGCATAGTCGAGCTTATCCTTTTTGTTTCAGTTACAGACTTCAATGCTCATCCATCTGTCAATCCCCTCTAAGAATAGTCTTCATTCACTAGAAGAAGCTTGGAGACTCTTTAGCTCCTCTAGCGATCACACAAAAGTCTCTTTGAATCTTCTGGCAGAAAACATCAATGATTTCTAGCAGTTACACTGTGAAGAGAAACATTATCCCTCTGATCATACTCAAATTCACCTGCACCATTGGATTGGCTCCATGGGATCTTGCATTCATTTCGGCATTTCGGCATTCGGCAATTCAGCGTTCATGTGACCAAGTGTCTCGACACTCCGAGTCGCGATCCCCGAAACTCCGAAAAGGAGCTTGTCTGCACTATCTCCTTCCCCCATCTTCCACCGATGTGACCACAGGCTACATCCATTTCACCTTTTCGGTATTTTTGTGACCTTATGACCTTTCATCGACCCTGATCAACGGTCCACGATCTCAATGAATTGATAGTCCAGATCTCATCGTGAATTCACATCTCATTGTTCCCTAGATGGAGGTTCTCATCACTCCATGTCGCGATAGGTGAAACTCTGAAATGGAGCTTAGATCAAGGGTCCACATTCTTGGTGATCCGACGGTCCTGATATTTTCACAATCTTGCATCTAGCGAGTTTCCACACCATGCTCTGTTGACTCCAAGTCAGTGAAATTTTAATCACTTGCCACTTGTCCTATGATTTGACAGTCCAGATCAGATCTTGAATCAACGGCTTCGATCATATCGTGATTTCGCATATCGTGATTTTGGCATTCTTATTGCAAAGTGTTTCGACACTCCAATTTTCGGTATCTAAAACCCCGAAATGGGGTTGGATCAATGGTTCACATCAAACCGTGATCTGACGGCTCAAATCATTTCGTGATTTCAGCATTCCTGTGGTATTGTTTCTTGACTCTCCAAGTTGCGATTTGCGAAACCCCGAAATGGAGTCTTTGACATGCTCTGATCTTCTGCCACGCGTCCCTCTTGGATCAACGGTCAAGATCTTGTCGTGATTTCGCATATCGCAATTTCAGCATTCCTGTGGTATTGTTTCTTGACTCTCCAAGTTGCGATTCGCGAAACCCCGAAGTGATGTAAACCTGCTGACATCACACGTGGATTGACACGTGTCGAATAACTGCCACGTGTCACTCTGATTCGTGACTTACATGTGCCTGAAATGTCAAATTAGCTTGACACTTGTCATTACCTGGTTGTGCCACGTGTTCTTAGCTGACGTGGTTTGTTGACGTGTCTGTTTCAGGATTTCACATTTTGCGATTTCGGGACTCATATTGTAAAGAACCTTGAAATTTCCATCGCCCGATATTTGAAATCCCGATAGCCAAGACTTTGAAATGGAGTTGGACCACCGCTTCGATCTTTCACTTTAAAGAACGTGCAGGTTCTTCCTGATCCAACGATGGTCGGAACTTATGCTCAGATCTGACGCCTGATATCTGTCCTCCTCTTCTATGCATTCTTCTTGTATACAATATGATCTAATGGTCCTCCTTCTTTCAGGAATTTAAATGGGATCCAACGATCACCAACGCTTCTCCTCCCGAGCTTAGGCACTGCGATAGACTCTGCGCTAATTACTCCTGAGCTTACTTTGTTCCTGTTTTTCATCGATGCTTACTCTGATCTTGTCATCAATGACCTGCCTACAATCCTTTGCACGTTTGCTGCCATCTTTGTTGTTGTACTTTCCATCAATGACAAGCATACACTGTCTATAAAACATGCCAATAGAAATACCTCCCACACCCCGTCAAGAACTAGGATCCAAACACAGCTAAAAAAAGACCTCTGGATTAGGAAGATAATCAAGATCCACAACCAACACTGATAGCATGTCGGTATATAGCAGATTCAAGGATTTTAAAAATGATTCTCGCTCCATTTCCAAACTTGGAACATGAACTATCAAATGACATCTTTCATAAGCCTTAAAAATAATTTTATTCACCTTTTTCAAGAAGTTTGATTTGTTTTGGACTAATAAAAACATAATTTTCAATTCCTGCATCAATATAATTCAACATAACTCAATTATCTTTCTTCTTGAAAGAGATAGCCTTTCTACTTTCTCAGGGAACCCTAACCATTGTTCCATATGTGTTAGGAAACATCTTGCAATTTCCATCATTCATAAGGTATCCTCCAATTAATGAACACCAATCCCTTCCTTGCATAACACCATATGCAGAAGGTAAATCAACAACTATAATGGTGAATATTGTGGTGATATGAGGAGTTGCAGTTATCCATGCACAAAAGTCTTTTATTTCACCATATGATGGAACTTTGCTTGAGTCTATGGCATAAATACTTTCACCAGTCTCATAAGACTTTGTGCAACCCATTCCCATCACTTCCATGACTGATAAAGGCATCATATTGTTGGTAGCTCCATTATCAACCAAAAAATTATGTAATGTAAAGTCATGATTTTCTATGGTTATGTAGAAAGGTGAAACTTTGCCCCTTGGCCTTACTGATGAGACATTTTGTTGTTGCATGTCATTTATAACAACAACTTCTATTATTGTTTGTGAATCATCGGGTATCTTTAAAATATTCTCTCTTCGTTGTGGGATCTGTTAGCACTATGTAAATCTATTTGGTTGATGAACAGACGACGAAGGTAACTTTTTCAACCAACTTTGAGACTTGAAACTAGCCCTTCGGATCTAGAGAGGGCTCTCTCAGAAATGGCGCGTCTCCGCACAGGAAATGGCTTTATGATTAGTGGCTAGATTTAACATCGATAATAAAATGTTTCTAGTTATATTGGTGCAGAAAAGTAAAACTCGAGCTATGGGGTCGGTCTGAGGAAGAGACGGAACAAATGACTCAGTGACTGGATTCGAGAGAGAAAGGCTAGGTGAGAAACATCATTCAGTGTAAATTCTAAAGTGTCGCAGGAGAAAAAACACAAGAACTAACTCAAGAGCATCGTTGTGGATGAGTTCGGAGTTATCTTGAGAGGAAAAAGTTTTGTCTAAGTGGCACGAACAAGGGGCGCATTACAGCGAATCTGCAGGTTCGAAAATTCATTCTGAAATGGACGATATGAGATATGAAATAAAAGATAACAGGAATCACATACGCAAAGAAAGAGACACAATACATCCAAATATCACAACTATAATATTTTCATCAAATCACAGGACCTTTTCATTAAATTTCGGTCAAGACTCAGACTTTGTACAATAGCATTTGTTTCTCAAAATTTCCAACCAACCTGGCTTACATTGAAAACATGAAATATATAAGTGAGGGTGTCGCTTGGGCTTCCCTGCTTTTTGACTGTTAAACCTAGACTAGGAAAAACCGTGCCACATGCGCTAGAAACTCTTCACATGGCACTATTTAAAAATAGAAACAATCATTTATGTCTACTAAGAACCACCTTTGGTTTCGCCACATGGTCTGATCATCGGTCAGGGTCTGACGTAGGAAAAAAGTGTCATTGTATCTCTTGATCGGGCATCCCAACGAACAAGTGTTTGTCCAAAGATTGTTGTTTGCAACGTTGGTTTCGCCTTCCGTCATGCACCTATTAGCTGGATATTTGTGCGTAGCAATAGTTGTTTGATTCTCGTGATTGTTATCAAAATAGTGAGATGTTTCAGAGGACGCATATCACTCAAAACTGTTTTGAAGAAGAATGTTTCTCGTTAAGTTTTCTCTCCTTGTGTGCTGGCAAGATCCATGCAGACTCTCTATTCGGTTGCCCTGCGCTCTCCAATATGATCCGTGTGCTTTTCCTCTACCAGCCTTTGTGCCTCTCGTAGCTAGACAATAACATTCTGAGCCTCTTTAAGTTGCCTTTTCATCCATGCCACGTTCCCTCCGTGAATTTGTGCAGTTGATGTCTATGTGGCTTTTGTCACTAGTTGTCATTTTAATTCCCTGTTCTCTTGATACAGCTCGGCAATAGCCAACTTTGCTTGTTTCAGCTGCTGAGATGGCATTTCCTCATTAGTTCCTAGGGCTCCTGCCTTCCTTTTTCTGATCCTGTATTCCTGGCTCAAATCTTCGGCAAGATCTAGCTGGGTGACGCGCTTGAGTAGTCCTTCAATTGTCGGTATGTCGCGCAGTCCTTCTAGATTTTGAACTTTCATTATCTCCTCGCTATTTTTTGGCCAACCTCTCCTTCGAGGCAGCTATTGTTCAGAGGAGGGGGCTCTTGTTGTCTCCCTCTTTTGTGTGAATTTCTTTGTTTCAACTGTCTCATGTCTTAAACTGATCTCTTCTGTAGGTGAAAGAATGGTTTCCTCTACATCTTTGGTAATGGTCGTTGCAGACGCAAAAGAATCACAATCTCTTTGAGGTTCATACCTTGTGGTTTTGTCGCTCCACGCGCCCTTTCCTGTACTCTGAGGAGCCACCATGGTGTGACCAAGGTATACCCCGCACGCAACTTTGAACGAACGTATCGGGGAGCAATTCTGAAACAGTTGAACTAGCAAAGGAAAAACTGTGAAAAACAACTTGAACCAGGTTCTACAACTGGAGAACACGTTGAGCATCTAAGATTTATAGAGAATTGGTCGACAGAGAAAAACATGTTGGAAATCAATGAATTTATGGTGATGAGATGTTTCAAGTCAGCCTTCAGGTTGTTCATGGAAAATCCCGGCGTGTGGAGTGCAGGTGATATGGCTTGTTGTGCATGGATAATATGAACGTTGCAATTCTTCATTCCTTCGTCCCTCATGATGAACTGATAATAACTATGGCACTTGCCAACACGACCTTATATTAACCATTTAAATCGACAGGGGTACGTAGGAATGGATTTTAACGGGATTCAACCTTTTGGGAAAAGACATGCTCGTACTACATATATAGTTTCTGACTCTGACACCCTTTCCCACTTCCAAGGGCCAATCGACCATTTGTTGACTTCACCCTCACGGTGCTACATACCCGATTTCACATGTTTGGGTGCATGGATCATGACGTGATTCAAAATCGAATCTAAATGGAGAGAAAAGTGGTGGTGATAACAACTAGCTCCAATGACGATGCTATTCCCCCTGTGAGGTAGAAAAGAACAGTAGACCAGGTGCCTGACCATTGGGTTGTATTTGGCATCTAGATACTAAGTAATATAAATGATGGACGAAAAAAAAAAAATAACTGGACTCGATGACACAACCTCTAAGACTTCAGCATAAACTTAGGGCCTTCACATCGGGCTTCAATGTTCTGTTGACCTACTAACTCTACGCAAATTGAGCGACTATTTACAATGATGAATGACTTAAACGGATTTTATTACATCAGGTAATGTTTGAGGAACTTGTCATTTATAGGCCCCCAACCAAGGCATTCCCCATCTGGTCCTTTCAGGAAGTAAGCATTGTCTCCACAGTATGCGTCGACTTTGTATGGTCCTATCCAAAGGTGATCAAAATTTCTATGTTTTCCTTTATCTTCATTTCTCGCATCCCATATCAGCACTAGATCTCTAACTTGGAGATTTTCCTTCTTGGAATGTTTGTCAAAAGATTTTTGTATCCTCTCCTAATGGATCTAAGATTGATTATACACATGTTCCCTTGCCTGTTGGGTGTGAATCAACAGGTTTATCCTCCTATGTGCATCATTCGGCTCAGCCTCCTGCTCTTGCAACAATTTCCTGACGGACGGTCCCAGCGCAGTAGGGAAGATCGCGTCTGCACCATAAACGATTTGAAAAGGTGACGTTGATATGGATTTTTTGGTGGTAATCTGATCTACCCACAACACCTAGATAAGCTTCTTGTGCCAGGCTCTCTTGTTATTTTGCAAGAGCCTTTTGATGATTCTGGCCAGGCTCTTATTCGAGGATACTGCTAACCCGTTTCACTGTGGATGATATGTCATGGAATGTCCCAAGGTTATGTTATAGTCCTAGCAGAACTTCTCCATCCTTTTAGACTTGAATGCGGTCGCATTATATATTATGATCTTTACAGGGCATCTGAACCTGGACAAAATGTTTGTCTCCAGGAACTGTATGATGAACGCGTTTGTGGCTTTCTTTGTGGGGACCGCCTTGATCCACTTTGTAAAATAATCGGTGGTCGTGAGAATCCATTTATGCTGCATGGAGGATGGCGAGTTTATTTCTCCTATGAAATCTAGCCCCCATTGCATGAAAGGTGCCACGAATGAGATTGGATTTAACGACATAGGTTGTAGCTTTCTTCTCCCATAAAAAATCTAGCACTCGTGACAGTTGGAGATCTCTTTATATACGTCGGNTTCTTGGTGATCCGACGGTCCTGATATTTTCACAATCTTGCATCTAGCGAGTTTCCACACCATGCTCTGTTGACTCCAAGTCAGTGAAATTTTAATCACTTGCCACTTGTCCTATGATTTGACAGTCCAGATCAGATCTTGAATCAACGGCTTCGATCATATCGTGATTTCGCATATCGTGATTTTGGCATTCTTATTGCAAAGTGTTTCGACACTCCAATTTTCGGTATCTAAAACCCCGAAATGGGGTTGGATCAATGGTTCACATCAAACCGTGATCTGACGGCTCAAATCATTTCGTGATTTCAGCATTCCTGTGGTATTGTTTCTTGACTCTCCAAGTTGCGATTTGCGAAACCCCGAAATGGAGTCTTTGACATGCTCTGATCTTCTGCCACGCGTCCCTCTTGGATCAACGGTCAAGATCTTGTCGTGATTTCGCATATCGCAATTTCAGCATTCCTGTGGTATTGTTTCTTGACTCTCCAAGTTGCGATTCGCGAAACCCCGAAGTGATGTAAACCTGCTGACATCACACGTGGATTGACACGTGTCGAATAACTGCCACGTGTCACTCTGATTCGTGACTTACATGTGCCTGAAATGTCAAATTAGCTTGACACTTGTCATTACCTGGTTGTGCCACGTGTTCTTAGCTGACGTGGTTTGTTGACGTGTCTGTTTCAGGATTTCACATTTTGCGATTTCGGGACTCATATTGTAAAGAACCTTGAAATTTCCATCGCCCGATATTTGAAATCCCGATAGCCAAGACTTTGAAATGGAGTTGGACCACCGCTTCGATCTTTCACTTTAAAGAACGTGCAGGTTCTTCCTGATCCAACGATGGTCGGAACTTATGCTCAGATCTGACGCCTGATATCTGTCCTCCTCTTCTATGCATTCTTCTTGTATACAATATGATCTAATGGTCCTCCTTCTTTCAGGAATTTAAATGGGATCCAACGATCACCAACGCTTCTCCTCCCGAGCTTAGGCACTGCGATAGACTCTGCGCTAATTACTCCTGAGCTTACTTTGTTCCTGTTTTTCATCGATGCTTACTCTGATCTTGTCATCAATGACCTGCCTACAATCCTTTGCACGTTTGCTGCCATCTTTGTTGTTGTACTTTCCATCAATGACAAGCATACACTGTCTATAAAACATGCCAATAGAAATACCTCCCACACCCCGTCAAGAACTAGGATCCAAACACAGCTAAAAAAAGACCTCTGGATTAGGAAGATAATCAAGATCCACAACCAACACTGATAGCATGTCGGTATATAGCAGATTCAAGGATTTTAAAAATGATTCTCGCTCCATTTCCAAACTTGGAACATGAACTATCAAATGACATCTTTCATAAGCCTTAAAAATAATTTTATTCACCTTTTTCAAGAAGTTTGATTTGTTTTGGACTAATAAAAACATAATTTTCAATTCCTGCATCAATATAATTCAACATAACTCAATTATCTTTCTTCTTGAAAGAGATAGCCTTTCTACTTTCTCAGGGAACCCTAACCATTGTTCCATATGTGTTAGGAAACATCTTGCAATTTCCATCATTCATAAGGTATCCTCCAATTAATGAACACCAATCCCTTCCTTGCATAACACCATATGCAGAAGGTAAATCAACAACTATAATGGTGAATATTGTGGTGATATGAGGAGTTGCAGTTATCCATGCACAAAAGTCTTTTATTTCACCATATGATGGAACTTTGCTTGAGTCTATGGCATAAATACTTTCACCAGTCTCATAAGACTTTGTGCAACCCATTCCCATCACTTCCATGACTGATAAAGGCATCATATTGTTGGTAGCTCCATTATCAACCAAAAAATTATGTAATGTAAAGTCATGATTTTCTATGGTTATGTAGAAAGGTGAAACTTTGCCCCTTGGCCTTACTGATGAGACATTTTGTTGTTGCATGTCATTTATAACAACAACTTCTATTATTGTTTGTGAATCATCGGGTATCTTTAAAATATTCTCTCTTCGTTGTGGGATCTGTTAGCACTATGTAAATCTATTTGGTTGATGAACAGACGACGAAGGTAACTTTTTCAACCAACTTTGAGACTTGAAACTAGCCCTTCGGATCTAGAGAGGGCTCTCTCAGAAATGGCGCGTCTCCGCACAGGAAATGGCTTTATGATTAGTGGCTAGATTTAACATCGATAATAAAATGTTTCTAGTTATATTGGTGCAGAAAAGTAAAACTCGAGCTATGGGGTCGGTCTGAGGAAGAGACGGAACAAATGACTCAGTGACTGGATTCGAGAGAGAAAGGCTAGGTGAGAAACATCATTCAGTGTAAATTCTAAAGTGTCGCAGGAGAAAAAACACAAGAACTAACTCAAGAGCATCGTTGTGGATGAGTTCGGAGTTATCTTGAGAGGAAAAAGTTTTGTCTAAGTGGCACGAACAAGGGGCGCATTACAGCGAATCTGCAGGTTCGAAAATTCATTCTGAAATGGACGATATGAGATATGAAATAAAAGATAACAGGAATCACATACGCAAAGAAAGAGACACAATACATCCAAATATCACAACTATAATATTTTCATCAAATCACAGGACCTTTTCATTAAATTTCGGTCAAGACTCAGACTTTGTACAATAGCATTTGTTTCTCAAAATTTCCAACCAACCTGGCTTACATTGAAAACATGAAATATATAAGTGAGGGTGTCGCTTGGGCTTCCCTGCTTTTTGACTGTTAAACCTAGACTAGGAAAAACCGTGCCACATGCGCTAGAAACTCTTCACATGGCACTATTTAAAAATAGAAACAATCATTTATGTCTACTAAGAACCACCTTTGGTTTCGCCACATGGTCTGATCATCGGTCAGGGTCTGACGTAGGAAAAAAGTGTCATTGTATCTCTTGATCGGGCATCCCAACGAACAAGTGTTTGTCCAAAGATTGTTGTTTGCAACGTTGGTTTCGCCTTCCGTCATGCACCTATTAGCTGGATATTTGTGCGTAGCAATAGTTGTTTGATTCTCGTGATTGTTATCAAAATAGTGAGATGTTTCAGAGGACGCATATCACTCAAAACTGTTTTGAAGAAGAATGTTTCTCGTTAAGTTTTCTCTCCTTGTGTGCTGGCAAGATCCATGCAGACTCTCTATTCGGTTGCCCTGCGCTCTCCAATATGATCCGTGTGCTTTTCCTCTACCAGCCTTTGTGCCTCTCGTAGCTAGACAATAACATTCTGAGCCTCTTTAAGTTGCCTTTTCATCCATGCCACGTTCCCTCCGTGAATTTGTGCAGTTGATGTCTATGTGGCTTTTGTCACTAGTTGTCATTTTAATTCCCTGTTCTCTTGATACAGCTCGGCAATAGCCAACTTTGCTTGTTTCAGCTGCTGAGATGGCATTTCCTCATTAGTTCCTAGGGCTCCTGCCTTCCTTTTTCTGATCCTGTATTCCTGGCTCAAATCTTCGGCAAGATCTAGCTGGGTGACGCGCTTGAGTAGTCCTTCAATTGTCGGTATGTCGCGCAGTCCTTCTAGATTTTGAACTTTCATTATCTCCTCGCTATTTTTTGGCCAACCTCTCCTTCGAGGCAGCTATTGTTCAGAGGAGGGGGCTCTTGTTGTCTCCCTCTTTTGTGTGAATTTCTTTGTTTCAACTGTCTCATGTCTTAAACTGATCTCTTCTGTAGGTGAAAGAATGGTTTCCTCTACATCTTTGGTAATGGTCGTTGCAGACGCAAAAGAATCACAATCTCTTTGAGGTTCATACCTTGTGGTTTTGTCGCTCCACGCGCCCTTTCCTGTACTCTGAGGAGCCACCATGGTGTGACCAAGGTATACCCCGCACGCAACTTTGAACGAACGTATCGGGGAGCAATTCTGAAACAGTTGAACTAGCAAAGGAAAAACTGTGAAAAACAACTTGAACCAGGTTCTACAACTGGAGAACACGTTGAGCATCTAAGATTTATAGAGAATTGGTCGACAGAGAAAAACATGTTGGAAATCAATGAATTTATGGTGATGAGATGTTTCAAGTCAGCCTTCAGGTTGTTCATGGAAAATCCCGGCGTGTGGAGTGCAGGTGATATGGCTTGTTGTGCATGGATAATATGAACGTTGCAATTCTTCATTCCTTCGTCCCTCATGATGAACTGATAATAACTATGGCACTTGCCAACACGACCTTATATTAACCATTTAAATCGACAGGGGTACGTAGGAATGGATTTTAACGGGATTCAACCTTTTGGGAAAAGACATGCTCGTACTACATATATAGTTTCTGACTCTGACACCCTTTCCCACTTCCAAGGGCCAATCGACCATTTGTTGACTTCACCCTCACGGTGCTACATACTTGATTTCACATGTTTGGGTGAATGGATCATGACGTGATTCAAAATCGAATCTAAATGGAGAGAAAAGCGGTGGTGATAACAACTAGCTCCAACGACGATGTTATTCCCCCTGTGAGGTAGAAAAGAACAGTAGACCAGGTGCCTGACCATTGGGTTGTATTTGGCATCTAGATACTAAGTAATATAAATGACGGACGAAAAAAAAAAATAACTGGACTCGATGACACAACCTCTAAGACTTCAGCATAAACTTAGGGCCTTCACATCGGGCTTCAATGTTCTATTGACCTACTAACTCTACGCAAATTGAGCGACTATTTACAATGATGAATGACTTAAATGGATTTTATTACATCAGGTAATGTTTGAGGAACTTGTCATTTATAGGCCCCCAACCAAGGCATTCCCCATCTGGTCCTTTCAGGAAGTAAGCATTGTCTCCACAGTACGCGTCGACTTTGTATGGTCCTATCCAAAGGTGATCGAACTTTCTATGTTTTCCTTTATCTTCATTTCTCGCATCCCATATCAGCACTAGATCTCTAACTTGGAGATTTTCCTGCTTGGAATGTTTGTCAAAATATTTTTGTATCCTCTCCTAATGGATCTAAGATCGATTATACACATGTTCCCTTGCCTGTTGGGTGTGAATCAACAGGTTTATCCTCCTATGTGCATCATTCGGCTCAGCCTCCTGCTCTTGCAACAATTTCCTGACGGACGGTCCCAACACAGTAGGGAAGATCGCGTCTGCACCATAAACGATTTGAAAAGGTGACGTTGATATGGATTTTTTGGTGGTAATCTGATCTACCCACAACACCTAGATAAGCTTCTTGTGCCAGGCTCTCTTGTTATTTTGCAAGAGCCTTTTGATGATTCTGGCCAGGCTCTTATTCGAGGATACTGCTAACCCGTTTCACTGTGGATGATATGTCATGGAATGTCCCAAGGTTATGTTATAGTCCTAGCAGAACTTCTCCATCCTTTTAGACTTGAATGCGGTCGCATTATATATTATGATCTTTACAGGGCATCTGAACCTGGACAAAATGTTTGTCTCCAGGAACTGTATGATGAACGCGTTTGTGGCTTTCTTTGTGGGGACCGCCTTGATCCACTTTGTAAAATAATCGGTGGTCGTGAGAATCCATTTATGCTGCATGGAGGATGGCGAGTTTATTTCTCCTATGAAATCTAGCCCCCATTGCATGAAAGGTGCCACGAATGAGATTGGATTTAACGACATAGGTTGTAGCTTTCTTCTCCCATAAAAAATCTAGCACTCGTGACAGTTGGAGATCTCTTTATATACGTCGGTGAAAATCGTCGACCAATAATATCCTGCCCTCAGGATCTTGTGCACGGTGTTCTTCCAACAATGTTGTCCTCCACAGTTTCCTTTGTGAAACTCTTGTATGGCTCCTTTCGCCTCGTCCTCCAACAGAAATCTCAACAGTATTCCTCTGGAATCTTTCCAATAAAGCGAATTATCCAAAACACATAACTCAACTGCCTTCAGCTTGAGGAATCTTTCCTTAGTCTTGCTCGCGCCTGGAGGGGCTTGGAGATTTTTTAAAACATATATGATGTATGCATATCATGGTGAATCAATGAAGCACTGAGGTATCTGCACAACCTTTTCTTCTTGGGGGCATTTCGACAGATCAATAATGAAGTTCATACCTACCGCGTTGCAGTCTGACTGCGCCATCAACTTCACGAGACCCTGACCCTTGACCAACTTTTTCTGTTTGATCTCAAGGTCGTATTCTAACATGGCTGCTATCCATTTCCCTCTCCTTCCTTCCGGGTCGAGCTGAGTCAGGATGTCCTTTATTGAACTGTCGAGCACACAGGCGATGACGTGGGAGTGTAATATGTACGTCGTGAATTCCTTTAGAGCCTTTACTAAGGCATATGCCTGCTTTTCCATAATGTCATATTTCAAAGGAGCATCGCGCAGTGTCTGGTTGAATTAGGATATGGGTTTCTCAAAATCTCGTTCATCCTTCTGTAACAGTACTCCAACAATAGTGTGTTCTAAGGCAAATGAAAAAAGGAGGAAATTCTTCACAAAGTCCAGGCTGGCTAGCACAGGGGCTTTAATCAGAGCCACCTTAATGTCTTTGAAGGACTTCTTGGCTTCTGAGTTCCATTTAATCTTGTTTCCTTTCCTGAGCATACAAGTTATATGTTTTATGATTTCCGCCAGGTTTGGGATAAACCTTCTGAAAAAGTTCACCTTACCCAGGAAGGACTGTACCTCTTTTTTACTATGTGGGGTGTTGATATTCAAAATCCATTCAACCCTGCTGGGGTTTATTTTAATCCCTTCCTTGGAAATGATGTGCCCCAAAATCTTTCCCTCTTCCACCGCAAAATGAGACCTCTTTGGGTTCAGTGATATGTCGAACTTTCTGCACTTTTGGAAAATCCTCTTCAGGGGCTCGAGGTGTTGTTTTTTAGAGGAAGAATACACTGTGATGTCGTCAAGGTAAATCACGATGAATTTTTCCTTCTCATAAGCAAACGTGATGTCCATTTCCCTCTAGAAAGTGGCACCAGTGTTCATAAGGATGAATGGCATATTAGCGTACATGAGCGTTTCCCGCGGAGTGGTGAAAGTCGTCTTCTCTCTGTCGTCCGGGTGGGCCATGATTTGGTTATATACAAAGAAGTCATCCAGCATAGACATCTTCTGAGATCTCACTACCTTTTTCAATATGTAGTCCATTTTTGGAAGGGGGTAGTGGTCTTTGAGAGACACCTTATTCAAATTTCAGAAATCTACGCATAGTCTAATTTCACCGTTTTTCTTTCTCACGGGTACTAGGTTAGCTACCCATTTCGAGAACCTTAAGGAAACAATGATTTTGGCATCGAAAAACTTCTTTACCTCTTTCTCGATCAGTGACGGCAACAGGGGGTTTATCCGTCTCAACTTCTGTTTGAAGGGCTTTGTATCTTCCTTGAGAGGGATAACATGTTGGATCACCTTTGTGTCATACACCTTCAGATCATCGTAGCTCCGCGCAAAAAAAATTTGGAAATCTTTCATGAGATTTATGTAATCCAGCTTGACCTTCAGACTGAGTGCTTTTGACAATTTTACCATCTTCGGCTCTGCCTCAGTCCCAATGTTGCAGTATTCCATGTCTTCTATGCTTGCGGTGATATTGGGGTTCTTAGCCACATCATTTTCATCGAACATCTTTTCTAGCGGCACCAACCCCTTCGGAATAATATTGTTCTTTAGTTGTATTGTATCCCTTCCTGCGATCTGGTTTTGGAAAGGGTCGTCATCGTTGCACACGTCTGCATCTTCATCTTTGTCATCACAGTATTCCCTATCAATGTTCATGTTAGAGAACTCGTCGCTAATGAGGATGAACCTTTCCACTTGCTTGTCATCATCAAACACNCAGTAGGGAAGATCGCGTCTGCACCATAAACGATTTGAAAAGGTGACGTTGATATGGATTTTTTGGTGGTAATCTGATCTACCCACAACACCTAGATAAGCTTCTTGTGCCAGGCTCTCTTGTTATTTTGCAAGAGCCTTTTGATGATTCTGGCCAGGCTCTTATTCGAGGATACTGCTAACCCGTTTCACTGTGGATGATATGTCATGGAATGTCCCAAGGTTATGTTATAGTCCTAGCAGAACTTCTCCATCCTTTTAGACTTGAATGCGGTCGCATTATATATTATGATCTTTACAGGGCATCTGAACCTGGACAAAATGTTTGTCTCCAGGAACTGTATGATGAACGCGTTTGTGGCTTTCTTTGTGGGGACCGCCTTGATCCACTTTGTAAAATAATCGGTGGTCGTGAGAATCCATTTATGCTGCATGGAGGATGGCGAGTTTATTTCTCCTATGAAATCTAGCCCCCATTGCATGAAAGGTGCCACGAATGAGATTGGATTTAACGACATAGGTTGTAGCTTTCTTCTCCCATAAAAAATCTAGCACTCGTGACAGTTGGAGATCTCTTTATATACGTCGGCGAAAATCGTCGACCAATAATATCCTGCCCTCGGGATCTTGTGCGCAGTGTTCTTCCAACAATGTTGTCCTCCACAGTTTCCTTTGTGAAACTCTTGTATGGCTCCTTTCGCCTCGTCCTCCAACAGAAAGCTCAACAGTATTCCTCTGGAATCTTTCCAATAAAGCGAATTATCCAAAACACATAACTTAACCACCTTCAGCTTGAGGAATCTTTCCTTAGTCTTGCTCGCGCCTGGAGGGGCTTGGAGATTTTTTAAAACATATATGATGTATGCATACCATGGTGAATCAATGAAGCACTGAGGTATCTGCACAACCTTTTCTTCTTGGGGGCATTTTGACAGATCAATAATGAAGTTCATACCTACCGCGTCGCAGTCTGACTGCGCCATCAACTTCACGAGACCCTGACCCTTGACCAAATTTTTCGGTTTGATCTCAAGGTCGTATTCTAACATGGCTGCTATCCATTTCCCTCTCCTTCCTTCCGGGTCGAGCTGAGTCAGGATTTCCTTTATTGAACTGTTGAGCACACAGGCGATGACGTGGGAGTGTAATATGTACGTCGTGAATTCCTTTAGAACCTTTACTAAGGCATATGCCTGCTTTTCCATAATGTCATATTTCAAAGGAGCATCGCGCAGTGTCTGGTTGAATTAGGATATGGGTTTCTCAAAATCTTGTTCGTCCTTCTGTAACAGTACTCCAACAATAGTGTGTTCTAAGGCAAATGAAAAAAGGAGGAAATTCTTCACAAAGTCCAGGCTGGCTAGCACAGGGGCTTTAATCAGAGCCACCTTAATGTCTTTGAAGGACTTCTTGGCTTCTGAGTTCCATTTAATCTTGTTTCCTTTCCTGAGCATACAAGTTATATGTTTTATGATTTCCGCCAGGTTTGGGATAAACCTTCTGAAAAAGTTCACCTTACCCAGGAAGGACTGTACCTCTTTTTTACTATGTGGGGTGTTGATATTCAAAATCCATTCAACCCTGCTGGGGTTTATTTTAATCCCTTCCTTGGAAATGATGTGCCCCAAAATCTTTCCCTCTTCCACCGCAAAATGAGACCTCTTTGGGTTCAGTGATATGTCGAACTTTCTGCACTTTTGGAAAATCCTCTTCAGGGGCTCGAGGTGTTGTTTTTTAGAGGAAGAATACACTGTGATGTCGTCAAGGTAAATCACGATGAATTTTTCCTTCTCATAAGCAAACGTGATGTCCATTTCCCTCTAGAAAGTGGCACCAGTGTTCATAAGGATGAATGGCATATTAGCGTACATGAGCGTTTCCCGCGGAGTGGTGAAAGTCGTCTTCTCTCTGTCGTCCGGGTGGGCCATGATTTGGTTATATACAAAGAAGTCATCCAGCATAGACATCTTCTGAGATCTCACTACCTTTTTCAATATGTAGTCCATTTTTGGAAGGGGGTAGTGGTCTTTGAGAGACACCTTATTCAAATTTCAGAAATCTACGCATAGTCTAATTTCACCGTTTTTCTTTCTCACGGGTACTAGGTTAGCTACCCATTTCGAGAACCTTAAGGAAACAATGATTTTGGCATCGAAAAACTTCTTTACCTCTTTCTCGATCAGTGACGGCAACAGGGGGTTTATCCGTCTCAACTTCTGTTTGAAGGGCTTTGTATCTTCCTTGAGAGGGATAACATGTTGGATCACCTTTGTGTCATACACCTTCAGATCATCGTAGCTCCGCGCAAAAAAAATTTGGAAATCTTTCATGAGATTTATGTAATCCAGCTTGACCTTCAGACTGAGTGCTTTTGACAATTTTACCATCTTCGGCTCTGCCTCAGTCCCAATGTTGCAGTATTCCATGTCTTCTATGCTTGCGGTGATATTGGGGTTCTTAGCCACATCATTTTCATCGAACATCTTTTCTAGCGGCACCAACCCCTTCGGAATAATATTGTTCTTTAGTTGTATTGTATCCCTTCCTGCGATCTGGTTTTGGAAAGGGTCGTCATCGTTGCACACGTCTGCATCTTCATCTTTGTCATCACAGTATTCCCTATCAATGTTCATGTTAGAGAACTCGTCGCTAATGAGGATGAACCTTTCCACTTGCTTGTCATCATCAAACACTTGCCAGTGTTCGATGTTGTCAGGTATTCGGCTTGTGCTTGACCTCGATTTCGTATCTTTTATATGGAAGAGTGGGGATCTTGAAACCGAGGCCGAGGTGGCCAACGCGTCGACGATTTGATTCTGCTTTGTGGGGATAGCAGTCAGGTCACACTCTAAAAATCCTTCGATAATATCCAAAGCTAGATTTTTGTATGCGCGCAGCCTAGGGTGTTTGGCCAGGTACACACCCTTTACCTGATTGATGATCAACTCAGAATCTCCACTCATTGTTGTTATCACTCCAGGAAACCCTCTTAGGTTGTATCTCAGAGATGCCTAGTAACTTAACTATTTTTCATAATTATTTTCTCAATAATGGGTGTGGGATTGGATCAAGATGAATATCTAAATCACTAGATTGGATCTTCAAGACAATCTAGTTATATTCACACAATACAAGGCCTTCAAGAGATATTATCAGATAGGTTTGTATATCAAATAGATAAGAAACCAAACAATTAACCAGAACATACATAAACCATATATATGATGGGTCAATCAAACTAGCAAAGGATGCTTATAATTCTTGTTTAATAATCAAAGGTAAGATGACAGATACCATGGGACCTTTAAACATTGACAAATAAATGATTTCAACTCATAGGCATAGAAAAGGAATGAAAAGAGAGTCTGACAATAACAATGAAAGAATCTTGCAGGCTTAATATATTAAAGAAAGTGTCTTTATCACAATAACAGTGGATTATAGAACTCAAAATCGAACCCCTAGTCATTCAAAACAATAAACTTTTATAGTCTTTACAAAGAAATTTCAAATCCTAAAAAACTGGATATAAAATACTAAATATAGAATAAAATCAAAACAGTTCTCAAGTCATAGGATTAGATCCTAACTCAAAGGAATCAAATCCTAATCATAATCTGTGATCTTCAGCATTNTGAAAGTCGTCTTCTCTCTGTCGTCCGGGTGGGCCATGATTTGGTTATATACAAAGAAGTCATCTAGCATAGACATCTTCTGAGATCTCACTACCTTTTTCAATATGTAGTCCATTTTTGGAAGGGGGTAGTGGTCTTTGAGAGACACCTTATTCAAATTTCAGAAATCTACGCACAGTCTAATTTCACCGTTTTTCTTTCTCACAGGTACTAGGTTAGCTACCCATTTCGAGAACCTTGAGGAAACAATGATTTTGGCATCAAAAAACTTCTTTACCTCTTTCTCAATCAGTGACAGCAACAGGGGGTTTATCCGTCTCAACTTCTGTTTGAAGGGCTTTGTATCTTCCTTGAGAGGGATAACATGTTGGATCACCTTTGTTTCATACACCTTCAGATCATCGTAGCTCCACACAAAAAAAAATTGGAAATCTTTCATGAGATTTATGTAATCCAGCTTGACCTTCAGACTGAGTGCTTTTGACAATTTTACCATCTTCGGCTCTGCCTCAGTCCCAATGTTGCAGTATTCCACGTCTTCTATGCTTGCGGTGATATTGGGGTTCTTAGCCACATCATTTTCATCGAACATATTTTCTAGCGGCACCAACCCCTTCGGAATAGTATTGTTCTTTAGTTGTATTGTATCCCTTCCTGCGATCTGGTTTTGGAAAGGGTCGTCATCGCTGCACACGTCTGCATCTTCATCTTTGTCATCACAGTATTCCCTATCAATGTTCATGTTAGAGAACTCGTCGCTAATGAGGATGAACCTTTCCACTTGCTTGTCATCATCAAACACTTGCCAGTGTTCGATGTTGTCAGGTATTCGGCTTGTGCTTGACCTCGATTTCGTATCTTTTATATGGAAGAGTGGGGATCTTGAAACCGAGGCCGAGGTGGCCAACGCGTCGACGATTTGATTCTGCTTTGTGGGGATAGCAGTCAGGTCACACTCTAAAAATCCTTCGATAATATCCAAAGCTAGATTTTTGTATGCGCGCAGCCTAGGGTGTTTGGCCAGGTACACACCCTTTACCTGATTGATGATCAACTCAGAATCTCCACTCATTGTTGTTATCACTCCAGGAAACCCTCTTAGGTTGTATCTCAGAGATGCCTAGTAACTTAACTATTTTTCATAATTATTTTCTCAATAATGGGTGTGGGATTGGATCAAGATGAATATCTAAATCACTAGATTGGATCTTCAAGACAATCTAGTTATATTCACACAATACAAGGCCTTCAAGAGATATTATCAGATAGGTTTGTATATCAAATAGATAAGAAACCAAACAATTAACCAGAACATACATAAACCATATATATGATGGGTCAATCAAACTAGCAAAGGATGCTTATAATTCTTGTTTAATAATCAAAGGTAAGATGACAGATACCATGGGACCTTTAAACATTGACAAATAAATGATTTCAACTCATAGGCATAGAAAAGGAATGAAAAGAGAGTCTGACAATAACAATGAAAGAATCTTGCAGGCTTAATATATTAAAGAAAGTGTCTTTATCACAATAACAGTGGATTATAGAACTCAAAATCGAACCCCTAGTCATTCAAAACAATAAACTTTTATAGTCTTTACAAAGAAATTTCAAATCCTAAAAAACTGGATATAAAATACTAAATATAGAATAAAATCAAAACAGTTCTCAAGTCATAGGATTAGATCCTAACTCAAAGGAATCAAATCCTAATCATAATCTGTGATCTTCAGCATT
>JZKD02S2053595.1:21957-33158 GCA_000966675.3 Picea glauca | reverse complement strand
ATAGGACAAGTGGCAAGTGATTAAAATTTCACTGACTTGGAGTCAACAGAGCATGGTGTGGAAACTCGCTAGATGCAAGATTGTGAAAATATCAGGACCGTCGGATCACCAAGAACGTGGACCCTTGATCTAAGCTCCATTTCAGAGTTTCACCTATCGCGACATGGAGTGATGAGAACCTCCATCTAAGGAACAACGAGATGTGAATTCACGATGAGATCTGGACTATCAATTCATTGAGATCGTGGACCGTTGATCAGGGTCGATGAAAGGTCATAAGGTCGCAAAAATACCGAAAAGGTGAAATGGATGTAGCCTGTGGTCACATCGGTGGAAGATGGGGGAAGGAGCTAGTGCAGACAAGCTCCTTTTCGGAGTTTCGGGGATCGCGACTCGGAGTGTCGAGACACTTGGTCACACGAACGTTGAATTGCCGAATGCCGAAATGCCGAAATGAATGCAAGATCCCATGGAGCCAATCCAATGGTGCAGGTGAATTTGAGTATGATCAAAGGGATAATGTTGCTCTTCACAGTGTAACTGCTAGAAATCATTGATGGTTTCTGCCAGAAGATTCAAAGAGACTTTTGTGTGATCGCTAGAGGAGCTAAAGAGTCTCCAAGCTTATTCTAGTGAATGAAGACTATTCTTAGAGGGGATTGACAGATGGATGAGCATTGAAGTCTGTAACTGAAACAGAAAGGATAAGCTCGACTATGCCAGAGAAGACAAGGAGTCTCAAATGCTAGAGAGGCTGAGGAATCTCAGCTGAACACCCAATGATGTTGGACGTGTAGTGGGAACCACCAGAGAAGCTGAAGAGTTGCGATGATCAGGCAAAGCACTCGAAATGTGGAGGAGATCGACGTGGTGGGAGCATGCAGAGGAATTGCGCACATTGCATGCACAAGGTGCACAAAATATATAAGTACACGGTACAAAGAAGATATGTGGTTGTTGTTGGTGTAGCTGTGATTGTCGTTGTTGAAGGTGATTCATGCGTGAAGAAGGAGGGGAGTGCAGCAGCTGAATTGAACAGAAGAGGAATTGTGCAGTGAATGGAAATGGTGCACAGAGCATAAAAAGTAGAAGAATAGACAACACAAGTCATGTGTGCAGGAAGGCAATGAGGTAGACAGAGCAATGAAATGCAGCAGAACAGTGATGAGTCTGGTAAGCGATTGTTGAACAATATATCACTGTAATGAGTTTCAGTAGCAAATATTTATAAGAAAGGATGGTAGGGAGGTGCTAGGGAGGACTGTTGTCCTCAGAGGTTCAAGTGGATGCTTGAACACAGGGAGTTGTAGCTTCCTTCTAGTTGGTGCTAGAGAAACCAGGGAGTTGGTGCTTCCTTCTAGTTGGTGCTAGAGAAACCAGGGAGTTGGTGCTTCCTTCTAGATTGGTGCTAGAGAAACCAGGGAGTTGTAGCTTCCTTCTAGTGGGTGCTAGAGAAAACAGAGAGTTGGTGCTCTCAGCAAGTTGCAGCTTGCAAAACAGAGGTTGTAGCCTCACAATGAGTTGGTGATCATATGTATGATAATGTAAAGAATGTAGATAATACTTATCATATAAAGAAGAAGAGGTTTTTACCCTGAATGGGTTTCCTCGGGAAATATATGTCTCTGTGTTTCTCATATATGTGACTGATGCTGAATGTGTCATTGTTTATATCCCTGCATTATTGTGATCATCATTGAGTGCCTTGTAAAATTTTTAAAAGAAGCATAATTGTTTAAGCACGGGAAAAACTGATTCACCACCCCCCCCTCTTAGTTGTCCAACAAATTTCCCCCCACATATATGTCCAGGGGGGTCCCGGGGGAGGGGGGGACTACAATATTTTGGAGACCCCCCCTGGAAGGGATTCAAGGGTAGCGCCCTTGAAGAGAAAGTCTTGGGAAAATTGCCTTGTAAAATATTATAATTTCGTAGTCAATCTGAACCATTCATCATTAGGTTGTAGATATGACAGTAGAAGTTATGTTAGGTTTTTTTTTCCCTAGAAGGAAAACCTATTTTATGTATGAGGGAATTTTATTACAACAATGTATGAGAGTGAATATTGTATTCTGAGAGAGGATATTGTGAGAAATAAGAGGAAGTTACAATGGGTGTACTGTAGGTTGTATCTCTTCATTTTCTAGATAATAATCAATATTGTTAGAAAGGTTAATGAAACAAAAAAGATATTTCCAAGTCCACTTGAAGAACCATCTATCATAAAGGTTCAAGAAACACGAAAGATAAACATTGGCACTCTTGATTTTCCAAAATACATAAATTTGGGTATTAGTTGTACTATTGAAGAGATTGATCAATATACCCATATTTTCAAAGAATTCCAAGAAATTTTCACTTGGAGTTATGATGACTTGAAATAATATGAAAAATCCATATTTCAACATGTCATACCTCTAAAATAAGGATTCAAACCTTTCAATAAAAAATTAAGAATGATAAATCCCAAGATAAAGCCTCTAGTGAAGATAGAAATTAAGAAATTGAGAAATTGAAGAAAGCTGGTATAATTTTTTCTATTAGACATTCAGAGTGGATCTCAAATCCGATGGTAGTAAGAAATAAGAATGGTGAAATCCACCTTTGTGTTTATTTCAAAGATCTCAATCATGCGAGTATAAAAGATAATTACCCACTGCCTAATATGGAAATGTTTCTTCAACAAGTCACTGGTTCTACAATAATGTCTATGTTAGATGGGTTTTTAGGATACAACCAAGTCCTTGTGGTAGAAGAAGATAGATAATTTTATTTTTCTTAACACCATGGGGACACTATGCTTATGTTAGAATTCCATTTGGATTGAACAATGACGATGAAAACTTTCAAAGAGAAATGGATCACACTTTCAAAAATTTCATTGGAAATTTTATGGAAGATTATCAAGATGACATGACAATCTATTCAAAACTGAGAGAAATACATATCAAGCATATCCGACAAGTCTTTGAATGATATGGAATATATGAAATATTATTGAATCCCAAAAAGTGTTTGTTTTCCATAACAGAAGGAAAGTTGTTACACCATGTTGTAAGTAAAGGAGTGTATATTGATCTAGAGAGAGTTAAATCAATAAATGACCTAAATCCTCCAACATAAAAAAGGGAGTGTAATCTTTCTTTGGAAAGATAAAATTTGTTCAATGATTTTTATTTGAGTATGCTACAATAAATAAGTTGTTAAAGAAGGATCACAAGTTTGAATGGACACCGAACATTCAAAAAGCTTTCACAGAAATCAAACATACCATTACTTCCGCTCATGTCCTTGTCATCCCTGATTTTGATAAAGAATTCATATTGTAATCATTTTCTTTAGATGAAATCATAGCTTCTATATTAACTCAGAAAAATCAGAAAATGGAAGAACTCCCAATTGCTTTCATCAGTAAAAGCTTCAATGATTATGAATTAAATTATTCAATCATTGAGAAACAAGATATTTCCTTAGTTAAAACAATTGCCCATTTCAGAACATATATTCTATCAGCTCATATCATTGCTTATGTTCTTGTTGACCTATATATAGGTTAATACCCTCTCTTTCTTGTTTTTAGTTAGAAAAATTATTGATCTATGGTGGGTTCGCCAGTTGGTTTCATCATCTTTAGTCAAGTCTGCTTCTCTTCCATCACCAAAATGCACCTTATGTTCTGTTGCACACGGTTTGCACAAAAACTTAGTCTCTTTCTCATATTCTTTGCAGAATGATGGGTTCATGAGTGTGTATCATTTATCCGATCATAATCCCAAGTCCGTCCATCCACTTTTGGTACTTCACTGGTTTCTCGATACTTTACCTATCTCTTCGTTGTTCCAACACTTAGTCTTTTAAGTTCGATCATGGAAGCAGATTTCTTATTACTAATTTAAAAAGTTTCATTTATTCCTTCCGTTTGTCCATCCACCATCCTACACTTATTCATATTTCACAAAGTCGCGGGAGCATAGTTGTCCCATTTAACTCTTTCTATATATTTCTTTCCTCCGCTTCACTGTGAATCCTCTTTTCTTATCACATTCACCAATAAACATTTAATGCATATCTTATGTGAAATGAATGATGGTTAAATAATAAAGAACCATTATTAATGACATTTTTCTTGAGACCCTTCTCATAAATTCAAATTTAATTTTCCTAATCACTCTTTGGAAATAAGAGCTCTAGTGGTTAATATGAAAAAATAATTATTTTACTATTCTAGAAAGATTGTGCATGCTTGGCCAACTCTTAAGAATGATGGCGAGAAGAAGAGAAACCTTCTGTGGGGATACATTGAATACATTTTCACAAGAGGACCCAAAATACTACTGGTTAAGAGCATATAGATATTATTCCACATCACTACATGAAGAAATGAATATTGATGATGTTTGGATATCAAGGGTTGCTAAGGCCATGTGCATTCTAGAAGTCTTTGACACTAAATAAATAGTAATTTGGTGCACATATAATTATGAGAAAGAACAACGAATTATCAAATTGAATGGACAATCTCCAATCTCTCTAGCACCATAAACATTCAACCAAATTCTCAGGTTACCAAATCTGACAACAACCTTCAAGGTTGACGAAGCCAAGAATTTCATCAAGGCTAAAAATCGTGGTAGGGATTTATTGCCGCAATGTATTGAAGACCCGACGACAATGGCAAAGGATTTATCAGTGAGACAAGTTAGTCAATTGAAGAAACCTTATAAATAAATGGCCCAACTTCTTGCTAGGATACATGGAAATGAATCAATTACTACTATCCATCATTTGTCTCTCTATATTTTATATTATTCTATTCAAGGAAAGAGAATTTTTGACTGGTCTAAAATTATATCTTCTAAGATGTCATTTCAGTTATCAAATTTCAAGAAGGATACAAAATTTTACATGTCTTCATATTTGGTCTTTGCTATTGTGTATTGTCATGTATTTCAAGGATTGAACTTGTCAAGACAAGTTGATTCCAAGAAAAACCCAGTTCACACATGGTATCCTACTCCGTGGAAGAAAAAAGCGATGTACCCCTTTTATAAAGTTTGTGATTCTTTTCTATCTTCTTTCAAAAAAATTATGTTTGGAAACAATACTTCAATATTATCATTGGAGGTGGAAATATTTTTAGATAAAATGGGAAATTTTGAAACAAATGAACAATATAGAATAATCATAATCTATTTCTCTCGGAAGGCCCCAATCTATTTTCTGTTTTATATACCAGATAAGATATTTATGGTAGAAGTCTAAAGACAATACATATTCTGGGCCAATTTATTTTATCAAAGGAAGAAAAGACAATTCATTCAATTGCCATGGAAAGTTGGTGAGATTTCATTGAAAAGTGCTTCAAAGATTGATGAATTTTCAACCCAATTTGACCAGTATAATCTAAAATTGGCAAATCAAGTGAAAGGGTTTGACCCCCAACAATATTTCATGAACCATATGGTCTTTGTAGGTTTCATTGCATCATACATAAACACTTTTATATATGGAGAAGAATAAAATGATGACAACAACTATGAAGAAGTATTGGTTGTAGATCTTGAGACTATTATCAGTACAAATGAAGCACATTGTCAAGACAAAGGGGTTATAAATGAAAGAAGTACAAAGTCTCAAAGTTCTTATCAAAGAAACGACACACCCAAGAAAAATCCCCAAACTGTTATGCAAGAGAAACAAAATTATTTAATTGAGAATTCAAATGATGGAGATGACCCTAATCATCCAAAAAATAAATGTTGAAAAACCTCATTAATTGCCAATAACTAGTAAGAAAAAAAGGCAGATCGATCAACAAGAAGTAGAGGAGATAATACCTTATGAGGAAGCTTCTCTTGAATACATGGAGATGGATGCAAACATCGAGGATATATATTTATTAGATGATGAGTATAGGATTCAACAAAACATATAAGTAGAAAAAGAATTGGTGATTCAAGAGCCTATCTTTTATGAAGAAGAATCCTTGACCCTCCATAGTGCATTATTTGAAAAATATTTAAATAAGTTAGTTTTTGAATGTGTGAATTCAGAAGGAAAAATAATCCAAGAAAATAATACAGAGCTTGACCTGCATAGAGTCCCAACATCGAGAATTTCCCGAATTCATAGAGTTACTGGTGATGCTTTGGAAGTATCAATTGATGAAACAAAAGATGAAAATGAAAGGCTCAAGGAATGGATTAAAGAATTGGAATGTGCTTTGATGGAACCTCTTATTTTTGTAAGCCCAATTGCTTCTATTCAATTTGAGAGAAATCCCAATCGAACACTCGAGTTGAGTTTTAAGTTGAAAGAAACATCAAGTCTATTGGCTACAGTCAGACAATTTGTTGGAGAAAATATAAAAAAGAGAATGTCCCTTATCTTAGAGGGATGGGAAGTAGGGAATGATATCATTTCCTTTGGTTCCAAGTTAAACAATTTAGGAGAATATCTCTAGGTTGACTTTGATAATGAAGAAGGTTTCTATAAGGATGTTGTTATCACATTTATCTTAAAGGTTTCTGGTATGAACGAATTGAAATCAAAATAAGAATATATACCTTCCCCTACTCAAATAAAACAACCGAAAGCTTGTTGGATAAGAAAGATATATATTCTGAAAGAAATATTGGATGATTGTGATGCTCTGGTCGTAAAAAATGAAGCATTATATCGCAAATTGACTAGAATAGACCTGGAAGGAACTATAGGGGAGGTCCAAGACCCAAGATTAATTTTTAATTCCATATTTATGACAAGAAAACAATTTGAGGAACATGCGGAAATGTTAAAAGGTCTATCAGCTGAAAAATTTAATAATATGACCAAGTACACTGAGTATGAAATTGAAAGTTGGTTGGTAAATTATGTAAATAAAAATGAGGATATTGAAGATACACTCCACCAACTTTTATTTGAATTAAGATAATTAGAAGGAACAATATTTTATATCAAAGTTAGACAAGAAATAAATGTTGCACCAATGAAAGAATATATTGAAAAGTGGTTTAAAGAATCCATAATCAATATAACCGAAGAAGATTAGTTAGAGGCAGTTGGTACTGGTCGAGAAATCGCAACAAAGGAGGATACAAAAGGGAAATTATTAATCAAATGAAGGAGAGGATATTCCATCACAGTGAGTAACACATATCACATTCTTCCCAATTCATTTCGCTTCCCATTTAGAAAATAATCCCATTGTGTTTTATCTGTCCCAATAAAAACATAACCGAATTTCTAATTTTTTTCTTTTGTCTTATTTTTAGATCCAGCCTTKTCCCTCTTAGTTTTCTTTATTTTAAGGTCCAMAAGATCTTGATCCCAGTCCACATTTGGATGAACACATTTAATTTCCAAGACTATCAAAGACTTGCATTTTTTTTTTTGAGAAATCCCAGAGAACTACTTCATGGATAAAATTTAATTATATCTTTTGAAAATCTTATTTTGAGCATTGGATAGTTAAAGTTTTTCCTATCATATTCTCTTTTRTTATCAATAAAAAGACTCTTTTAAAGTTMTATGATATGTGGGCCCTTCATCTTTCTTTCCTTGAATGTGTAAATAATATTTGATGTTGTGATGGATGYGAGATTTATGTTATATTTTCTATAGTTACTATATTTGTATCATATTTCAATAAATATGTTATTTTATGAGTGAMGATTCCTGGTCCATTTCTCAGGAATTATTGATGCGTGTATACTCTTTTATGTAGTTTTATTTATTTTAGTGATAAATATTTGGATTTTTCTATTTAGCACTCTCCTATTTTAATATCATTGTCCCAAGATTTTCAAAGATAAATATTTAAAGAGTTCAAAGTGGAGTACCACCTCTATAAAAATGAAGGGGGGTTTATATCCTCATGAGGTTGTTGTTTTAATCTTAACTGATTCAAACATCGACATTTCTGACAACTCCAATAGGGATCCTTTTATTTTCAATATATATGAGGCTTTGTTTCAGATATGATTGAAGAACCAAAATATCCATGGTTCAAAGCTTCAAAAAGAAAATTCAAAAAGACTATTGTTTGTTCTAGATGCAAGGGATTTATAAAAAGATTATTCAAAAATATTTGGATGACCTCAAAAAGAGACAAGAACAATCAAATATTCGAGAGGGTGATTTCATTGAAAGAAATCTCAAATTCTCTGACAACTCCATTGAAAAGATTCAAGAATTTCAAGAAGAATTATATTATGACTCCTCTCAAGAGTTTATTTCATGTCATGATTCTCCTTTAACTTCTGCACCAAGCACATCAATGGAGTTATAATATGTAGCAAAAGTAAGAGTTATCCAAATAAGGGGGAGATTTCATAGAACCCCTTTAAATTTTCCAGAAGTTGATTTTCAAATACGAGACATTTCTATTGAAATATTTTCCACATTCTCTGGAAATACTTCAGAAGATACAAAGAAACACTTGTTTATATTCAAAATCACATGTGATGTTTTCAATCTCACTGAAGATAATGTTACATATAGATTATGTTTACAAACTCTGTGTGGGTATGCTCATGAATGGTACCATTGATTGTCGCGTAGGACCATCACCATTTGGGACGTGTTAGAAAATTCATTTGCTGATTTTTTTTTCCCACCCACCCTCTCCCATATGGACATAAGATAATTATGATTTCATTCTTTCATATACTCCATATGCAGAGTTTTCAAGGAAGGAATTTGATAATGAAATCAAGGAGCCTCCACCAAATGCACAAGAAGATTTTAGCCTTGCAACAGATGATAAAAATTCACAAGAGCATCGACAAGAAAAAGAATTGGTGGAAGAAATCAATCTTGAGAATGACGATGAACAATATTTTCATTTAAAAAATGAAGAATGTTTTTAAGACATCACCAGTGAATAAAAAATATTGAATGTGGTTATTGATAAGGAGAAAGACGAAAGTATGTTAAATTTGGAAATTCTTTATCCAATCAAAGATATCAGCAATATTGAGCAACCAAGAGTTGATTTCATTGAATCATGGTTCCAAAGAATTGTTGGCCAAGCAATGCAGTCAGATTATCAACACATCTAGTTTAGTTTCTCTCCAGCACACATTGAGAGTGTCCCTGATTCTTAGGTACTAGCTTCGATTTTTCTCATAGTTCTGGAGTTCATTATGTTAGCACATAGGATGTGTAGGGGAAAAATATTTTTAAAATTTTGAGGTTTGAGTCATAGGGTATTTGAATTTTTAGGTTTTGAGTTATATCTCATGTCAATAAATCATGTTTGATTCTTCCATGAGCAATAGTTTTGAATTTAGTCTATGTAAGAGCCTTGGTGTCATGATATTGTTCATCATCATGAAATAAATAGGGGGAAACATGGGTCACACACTTAGTCTTAAACTTATCTTTATCACGTGCCTTGTCTCAAAGGTATGTACAAAAGGTTCCATTATGTCATTTTCAACTGTTTGAGGGTCAAGTCAAGTGTCCAATCTACTTATTTCAAACTCACTTGAAAGTTCGCAACGTATTAAGAAGTACCTTATGCACTAATCTCTCATCATTGTACCTTGAAAACATGTTAAGGGATATCTCATTGTTTTCAGTGAATTCAATACATCATGTTCTTCAGGTTGGTTTCAAGGAACATGTTTAACAGTTTGAATGAAGCGTGCTACCATAATTTTGAAATTTGGTGATGCAAACTAGCTATAGAAGATGAAAGAATATTGGATGCTTCCAACTAAGTCCTAGTCTAGTTCGTGAAATACCAACTGAAATTCTAGATACACTAGGTACCTCTTTGGTCATTGTGTGCTATTTGAGGGTTGATTGAACTGGATACTATTATATATTTTTCTGCACTGCAAACTGTTACATGTTTTCTGTGCTACAAACTCTTTGCACCAATTAAATCCCACAACATTGGTATCCTAAACCCTAGCCATTTTAAATTTTTTTATACCAAAGGAGAAATTTACAGTTTCCTCTTACAACAATAGCCTTATCCACTATATTACTTTGCGCTGCAAACTGTGTGCTACAGATTGCGCACTGCGAAAATGGTGTTGTGAACCCTCTGTTTTTTGATAGATAAAGACCTCCTCAACTGTTATTCATCTAGGTCTGAGTTTTTAACTTGTCAAACTCATTTTTCTCCTTAGACGTGGGAATTCTTGCAAGCATGTCATAAAAACCTTGTTCAACTCGCGCTGCAAATTGGCACTGTGAAATTAACAAATGTGCTGCAAACCCTCTATTTTACACAGAGTTGCTTCAATTTATTCCTGTATACAGTTTCATTCAAGTTGGATTTATATTTTTATTTTCTCACCTCCTTCTTGCAACCTGTTCATCCGCACACTATCCCTGTGCATAAATTGTTCATTCAAGTAAACCCTAAGTTGTGCCAGTTCTGTAAACAAGCCCTAAATTTCATGTTTTTATTATATATCTCTGTTACAAAAATATTCCCCTGTGGATAGGTGAACTTTCCATTGGATTACAGACCCCTAATACTAAGACAGAAAAACACAAGTGGACACTAATATCCCTTTGAATTTAGTTTAACTAAGCAGAAAGTGAGAGAGGAAGAAAAGATGTGATACACATAGTTTCAAAGTTTGTCCTCGTTGCTTCTAATCCGAACTTGATCTCCAAACTCCTTAGTGCAACTTGATACCTGCAATGCAATGGAAAATAAAGAGAAACAAAGAATTCCTACTCTAAAATATTAGATCAAACAAATTCATCTTCAAAGATTGAAAGAATAGTAGACAAGCACATGCAAGAATACACAAGATTGAAGGAAGTAGGCCAAGTATATTAAAATGAGAACCCAAAGAAAATAATTGAAAACATGGATGATGATGCAACAATCCTCCAAGCCCTCCTCGTCCAGACCCTTTCATGAATCCCAAGATCATAAGTTTGACATCTTTGTATGTCTCTCCTTCACCATGGAAAGTGCTCATTATATAGGATTTGGAGGCTTAACCACCATGGAGAATATCACTCACTAGATCCACTCAAATGGGATCTCCAAGATTTTTAGGGAGAAAATATCTCTTCGAGGATTTTAGGGAGAAAATATCTCTCAAGGATTTTCAGGAGGAAATATCTCTCAAGATCCACCAAATTAGGATTTTGGTTTGAGAAAATATCTAAACCATCCATGAGATTCTCAACCTCTCCTTGAGATTAGGAAACTAAATGTGAGGTGG
>JZKD02S2053573.1:15898-39251 GCA_000966675.3 Picea glauca | reverse complement strand
AAAGACATATAACAATGTTTTGAAGTCAACCCGATGAACCCATAATATGATCTTAACAATCAAACTTTACAAACTTAATCCACAAGGAGGAAAATTCCTAGGCACACCCACATGATTCATTATCACTGAGTTCAAACCAAAACAATACACAACAAAAGACACTTCAATAATGAATGGTATCCCCAAACAATCATGAGTCCACTTATAATGCCCTGAAGAAATGAAACTTTATCGCAATACCCCCCAAAATGTTGGACTTTTACTTAGGTTAGCCTAACATATCCAAAACAATCGAGAGAGTTTTTAAACAAGACATTAGACTCTAAGATTTGGCTTAACAAGACATGAAGCACTAATGTGAATTGTCCTTAAGACTTACAAAAATGGCATGTAACACGACCAATAGATGAGACAAATGAATAACAAAAATAACCATGATGAATGGAAAGGAAGCATACCATAACATATAAGTTTATGTTGGAGGCCCCAAGCACTAGAAGAAAACCCACTCGAAAGCATGAATTTTATTAGCAAATTTGAATACAAGTGCACCATCATTGGTTATAATAATCAAGACTACCCCCAAGTCCACCATAGAATATCCACAAATGAAATTTAATAGTTGTAGAAGAAATTCTCAGATGCCACAAGATGGGTGTATGAAATTGTCATTTCACACACACACCCACACAATACATCCCATGGAAAAGAGGAACATTGAGTAAGGAAGCATACTCATCCCTCAACTAAACAACCATTTTTATTCTGTTAGTAGGAGACACTGTTACCCCCTCTCATCTAGGGGTAACTAGAGGAGGCCATTATCCATGATTTGCATTGCAAACAATGATCCTAAATATGATGATTAACATTATCCATAGACAAAACCCCTAGATGCCCACCCCCTCATCATTGCTTAGATCGTTCACTTGATCAACATGGTTCATTTGATGATGGTGATCCATCACACATGAGGTACATTATTCATTGTCTCATACAAATCATTACATTAAATGCAGTAGGCATTTGAGTGAGGATCATGGGTTGAAGTAAGATAATGGATCATGATGCTTGGAAGTTATGTTTTTTTGCCTTGTTTCACCTTGGTGGCCATTGTATGTGTCCTAGTCCAATGTTTTCATTCTTGGGGAAAAGGGATACTATTGGGAGGCCTTAATAAGGGTAATGCACCATTCACGTTCATACTTAACACATTCCATATGCATTCCTCTTGTTGTCCTATCTTCGATAAATGGCTATTACATGTACACCAAAAAAGGTATGTACCTTCATCCTCCTATGAAAAGGGGCTAGAATGCTTGAGGTTGATGCAGTTGGTAGAAGAATGGAAAATGGAATGGGATGACAAATTAAAATCAAAATCCAAATTTCAGTTTTAGCTCTACCCCCTTGCTATGAGGCCATCACTCCACGTCCTAATGCACTAATGTTTGAATATAAAATTAAAAGGAGTTAAATGAATCCTGGTAAAAATAAATGCATAAACCTAAAAAGGGTCTTGAAAAGAAATAAATGAATATAAAAAGGAAATAATAGGGGTTTGGAAAGAAACTGTTTCGAGGAAAGTGTAACTCAAGGAACCAAGCAGTCCCTCTAAAAAGGCGCTCATGGAGATGAACCCACATGTTTCCATGCATGTCAATGACACCATGACCATGAAGTGAACCCCATGTCACATCATTCGCTTATACTTACACTTTGATGGGTTTCTTGAGAACTACTCATCTACTTGGATACTAGCACACCTAATATGATCTTGTGATGATCCCCCCATACCTAAACTTCAAAAATTGCATAAATCATTAAGCTAGTGTGAAGTTTGAAGAAGATACCTAATGTGAATTGCTTGGGTGGTCGTTGTATTAAATTGTCACCTACTTTTTATGATTCTAATGACTCTTTTATCCATGATGGTTGGTTTCACTTGACTTCTTTGAGCCTTGCTTGATGATGATGCACCCCAGGAGATGGTCACATGAAGGACGTTTTGGAGCTTATACCTTGGATGTTACACACTATATGGAGGATGTTGGTCCCCTCATGATGAGGATTGATCTACTTCATGATTTCACATGCCTTTGGACACCCTCTAGTACCTCCTGGATCTTTGACATTGTAATGATTAGCTAGGACATTGCAAACATAGCCAAACATGTCATTCAGAGGGTAGTAAAATAAAATCTTGAACATTGCACCCATATGAGGACATTAGGGTTTGGATGGATGCCATTACACTTTACAAGGATGTTATACCCCTTTGGAGGGTTGAAAAATCCGTCCTCCTTCATGACGTTGGTATTTTCACATGGGATGTTGCACATCTAGAGGATGACGTCAAGATTCAAGTAATGTGACTTTTGTTTGCACTAATCTGGCACATGGGTGATGAGTTGGCACCTTGTTGATGATGAGATGTGACCCTATTGGCGAGGGGGTGTGACCTTTGATGATGTTTTACACCTTTTTGGGGTGGATGTGACTTTTGGAGCCTTTGTACCCCTTGAGGAGATGACATCACCCTCATTTTTCACTCCACACTCACATGTATGGCTTCTTTAGAGGACAATTTGATGTTTTAGCACTGTATTTTCAATTTGGAGGAATTTTGGGGGGTTAGGTTGAGACCTATCCACCTTGTATCATGGATTTACATGTTCTAGGGGCTTCTTAGGAGGATATAACACGTGTTTATCTCATGTTTATAGAGGGAACACTCCATTTTGTAAATCATATCTCATCTTGTGGAGAATCATCACTACACTTGTATTCTATCTTTCTCTCTCACTATGGATCACTTATGTGTACCTTATTGAAGATGATCTTATGGATGATTTCATGGTTAGGGTTTCATGGATGCTCATTGATTTGCATAATAAGTGTTCTTCTCAAGTCTTTGATGATTTATTTCTTGATGTATTAAGTGAATGTTTTATCAAAGTGGTGTTAATTGCATGTTATATTCTTGAATAAACCTTGTCTTAAAACCCTAGGAGGGTTTGTAGTGCACTACCTTCCCTTTTTATCATTCATTTTAAGCTTGTTGAAGGACATAAGGGTATTTCTAGGGTTTATAGTGGACTAGTCTAGGGTTTTAACCAAGATCCATCTTGATCTCTGCTAAAGGTTTCTAGAAGACATAGGACGACCTCTCAAGGTTTGTAATGGACTACCTTGAGTTGCTCTTATAAATCATTGACACCTAGGGTTTACTTTTTAGGTCTTCTTCTTACCTTTGCTCTCTAAAAAAGTTGCGTTCTTAACAAAGTTACCAACTTAATGAGAACTCTCCAGAGTTCTCATTTTTTTAGAGGTCGCATTTAGTGGTTATTTTTACCCATGTTTCAAAAAGTGGTACTACCGTTCACCCTTTTTTTGGATGTGGTTAAAATTACGCCTTGTTTAAAATCACGACCTTGACATTGTAGACAGAACCCTGAAATTGATCTTCAAATCGAAAAGTGATTCTATTAGTAGCACCATTTTTTTTGAGTTAAAATTGTGACCTAATTGAAGCTGTGGCCTTGATCACTGGCACCACCGTAAATAAACACTAAAAATCGATTCCTAAATCTAAAAGTGTTATTACTTGATAATTTATTTATTAATTAATTTTATTCTTTTAATAATTTACATTAAGAAGATAATTAAATTAGAACAAAAAACACCTCTAAATAAATTCTTAAAAAAAAACATTTTTCTTTTAGAAATAAAGAAAAAAAAAACAAATTTTGTTGAAAAACAATGCAAATTACAATTTTTTAATAAAAAAATTCAAAAAATAAGTAAAATGTAATTTTTTTTGGAAAAATAAAAATAAAAAATAACCCTTAAAAATACAATTTTTTATAAGAAAAATAGAAAAAAATATAAAATCAAATTTAAAATAATAAAATTAAATTAAAAAAAAAAAAACTTAAACTAAAACACAATTCAAAAAAAAATTAAACATATAAATTAAACATAAAAAAAAAATTAAAATACAAAACTATACTATATTAAAAATATACTAAAAATCTATAAAATAAGAATACAATTTAACAAAAATAAATACATTAAAAATACAAAACAAAATTAAAATTAAAAATAAAAATTAAAAAAACAAAGAAACTAAAATTCAATAATTAAAAAAAAAGAAATTGTGTGTGGGAAGGGGCGATGCCCGACATCGCCCCGTCCACACCCAAACAAGGGGGGATTTTCTTTTTTTAATTTATTTTTTATTTATTTTTATAAATAAATTGTCTTGGTTGTTTTTTCATTTTTTATGTTTTAAATTTAGTATTTTAAGTATCATTTAATTTTTTTTCCAATTGTTTTTAGAATTTTAATTTTGTGATTAAAAAATTGTGATTTGYATTKTTTTCAATAAAAATTATTTTTGGAACTGTTCAAACAATCCACATTATTATTATTCGTTTCTCAAATGAATAATAATATTATGGATTTTCTGAACAGTTCTAAAAACAATTCTCACCACATAAATCTTTTTATTAAAAAATTGTTTTGTTTTCTTTCTTTCTAAAAGAAATTTAATTTCTTTTATTAGAAAAAGTGAATTTGTTTAGGGCTTTTTCTTTCCAATTTAATTAATTTTTAATGTAAATTGTTTCAAAAAAAATAAATTTAGCAATTTTTTTTTAAAGTAAGTTTATATTATATATGGAAAAATTTTACATAAAACCAGACAGAGGAAGCTAGACTGTTCTAGGCCCAAAGGGACCATGATAGTCCCTTGGGCACAAGATAAAAAAAATAAATATATATTCCCTACCCCTGAGGGGAAACCAGGTCTTATAATGTAGTAGTTGAGTTAGAGATCTAAGACTATAATTCTTATCCAGTTCATGTTTATCCATACATTTTACCATAACTAAAAACCCTAGATAGCATAACAAAATTTGAATAACAAAGTGACAAACATCACTTGTCATGAAAAACCTGAGTGTTGGTGGGATATTTAGTTACCCATCGAGATGTTGCAACTGAGATTTCGGGACCTGCATAATTTTTTGCAAGAGGATCAAAGGCACCTCCTTGTAATTTAGCGATCCGGGTGACCACCTTAATCAAGTAGGCATTTTGTATCTCCAAACATTATTGTCAGCTTTCTAGTTGGAGAAAATCTTGTTCCTTGGGCAACATACCAGTGGCCACCATGGTTTTGGTTTGCTAATAAAGTTCTAGGGTGCGATAGAGCTTTGAATTTCTTGAACGGGTACACCTAAGATACAGATGAAACCCCCGACTTGAGACTCAACATCTTCATCTTCCTATAATTCCCTAATTTGGCGAACCTTATCTTCAAGTTCCTGCATTCGAGCTTTTTCTTCCTCCAAGACAAAGTCTTCATAAAATCCAACAACATCAATGGAAACTTTTGTTTCACGGGAGGGATTCACAAAGCGAGAGCGGGTTTCCGGCCTATGCGAGCCATGGGTAGACGGTCAAATGGGAGAATTGGGCCAGTCAAAGAATCGAGAGTAGAGAGGGACTGAACAATATACTAGAGTTGAACAATGTAATAGAGAGGGAAAGAACAGTAAACCAGAGCGAAACCATATAATAGTATACCTGGTTCCCAGCCATCATAATCCTAATTTAACGAGCCCATTTCTAGAGTAAGTCCCCTCAAGATATCAACACTGACATCCTTGGTCATGTTAATCATGAGAGGTGGGATGATTATAAATCGTTGTTGCTTCCTCTTTATCATGCTGGGGATTCTTCTCATCAACTGAGTGATTCTTCCCACCTCTTGTTTGGATATCATTTCTAAAACAAGGTTCATATATTGCTTCATAATCATCATGAGAATGTTGAGGATGAATGGATCGGTCCTCTTCCCATGCCTGTGAATTATTTCCTTCTTGTATGCTGGATCTTGAAAGGACAACATTGTGTATGAGAATATCAACTGAAATGATCATCGAAGGGACGAGTGGAGGAAGTTGTTGGAATCCCGCAACCATTTGGATTTTTGGAAAGGGGGCCTTCTCGATCGGGCCCATCGTCTTGTCATGATAACTCACAGGCACCCCATTCGGGGAAATCATAAAATAAATTATCAAGTAATAACACTTTTAGTTTAGTTGTAGATCAATTGGAGATAAAGTGCAGTATTAAGGAATTCCTTGTGATGTCATTGGTATGAACCTTGCAAAGTCGTGTGTACTGCGTGTGGGACCACATGGGTATGCTTGAAGGTTATAGTGGTAGTAGTTGGAATCGACCCTGTTTCACACGAGTATGAGCCTGCCCAGTTCCTGTTTTCGTCAGATAAAAAAAAAATAACACTTTTCGATTTAGGAGTCGATTTTTAGTTTCGTATTTGTGGTGGTGTTAGTGGTCAAGACCACATTTCAATTAGGTCATAGTTTTAACTCCAAAAATAAAGTGGTGCTATTGATAGCATCACTTTTTGATAGCCCCCTTATGTGGGGGTTCATGGGTAGCACCCTGAGAATTTTTTTTTCCTTCGGAAATGTGTCACATTGTTTCCTCGATTTTTGTGTCACCTCAATTTTCGTGTCCATTGTTGGGCATTTTTTTGGCACATGGTTTTTGCCAATGGTTTTCTATTTTCGGTTAAGGAATTAGGCTTGTTGACTAATCCAGGTCATTGGGTTAGGTTTCTGGATGCCACTGGGTCCTATATGTATATTGTATTGTAAATAATGTATCACTATAAATGAATATATAATATGTTGGTTTTCCAAGGGAAAAATCTCTGTGTAATGTGTGTATTTACCATTGTATCTTTTCTATTCTTTTATTGAAAATCTGTTTGTAGTAAAATATTGTACAAGGTTAAAATTTACATTTGGTATCAGATATTTGTTGGCTTTAGTGGGACGGCTTTGTGGTCAAGGGTTTGGCTCGAGATTGTGATAAGCCTTGCTACAGTGGGAGATATGTGGTATTGATTTATTCAGGTGAAAATAAGTGGCAGGCAGTTCAAAAATGGATATAGAGAAGTTTAATGGGAAATGTTTTGAGTTGTGGAAGCTCAAGATGGAAGATTTGTTGGTGGACAAAGATCATCAGATTGTTGTGGATCCAGGTACTACACCTATAGAAAATTTATCAGATGACTGGAAAAATTTGGATCAGAAGGAGAAGAGCACAATCCAATAGTGTCTCTCATATTCAATATTATTGAATGTGTCAGAGGAAGCTACAACCAAATATTTATAGGATAAGTTGGGGAAGTTGTATCCATATAAGTCCCTAGTAAATAAACTATTCATGAGAAAGAAGTTGTATAACCTGAGGATGAGATATGGAGGCTCGGTGGCAGAGCATTTGAATGCATTCAATACTGTGGTAAGTCAATTAGTATTTATTGAGATTAAAATTTCAGATGAAGATAAGTGTATCAGTTTACTGTGCTTTTTACTAGACTCGTGGGATAGTCTGGTTGTGTCCATAGGTAGTAATACAACTGTGTTGAAGTTTGATGAAGTGGTCTCATCCTTTTTGTCAGAGGAGATGAGACGAAAGAACATGGAAGGACATAGAACATACACATTTTTTGCAAGAGGACGCTCCCAGGAAAGAAATAGATCTAATTCCTCAAGTGGGAGATCTAAGTCTAAGGGAATATATAAGTCTCCCAGAAATTTTGTAAATGTATGCTAGAGATGTGGAAAAGAAGGGCACTACAAGAAGCAATGTAGATCCAAAGTTGAGAAAAAGAAGGGATTTGAAGAATCTTCTTCTACGAAAGAAAATACCTCCAAGGAAGAAGGAGGGGATGTGTACTTGGCTTCTTCAAGAACACATGAATATCATGAGGCATGGTTGGTTGAATCAGGTTCATCCTTTCATGTGACTCCCAACAAGGAGTGGTTTTGTGAATATGAAAGGTATGATGGAGGTAATGTTTTCCTGGGTGATAACTCGAAAAATAGAATCATAGGTCGAGGAAAAGTGAAGTTGAGGCTCATAGATGGAAGGATTAGAACACTACCTGGTGTTATGTAGATCCCAGGATTGGCTAGAAATTTGATTTCCATAAGCAAAATTGACGATGCAAGGGTAATATTAATATTTGAAAAGGAAACATGCAGTATGGTTTGAGGAGCTATGGTGTTGTTGAAGGAAGATCTGTTTGGAACTATGTATAAGATGCAAGGAAGAACTATTAGTGATGGTTGTAATAGTTCCATTATTCCTGATATTGGAGTTGAAGAAGAAAGAAATCATACAGTCTCTAGAGAAAAAAGGTTATGCTATAGCATCAAAGACCGGGGCATATCAGAGAGAAGGGTATTCAACTATTACTCGATCAAGGTATGGTTGAAGGTATGTCTAACTGCTCTCTGGATTTTGATTTCTGTGAACATTGTGTATATGGGAAGCAAAATCGGGTAATATTCCCCTCCAGTGCAATGAGGGAAGAATCAATTTTAGAGCTAGTTCATAGTGATGTGTTTGGACCTGTGTCGGTTCCATCAATGGGAAAATATGTGTACTATGTCTCATTTATAGATGACTTCTCAAGGAATACTTGAATATATTTCCTCATGAAGAAAAATGAAGTCTTTGACATGTGTAAAGAGTTTAAGGCTCTTGTTGAGAATCAAATGGAGAAAATGATTAAGGTGTTGAGGACAGATAATGGAAGAGGGTTCTGTGGGAATGAATTTGAATAATTATTCAAGAAGTGTAGTATAGCAAGTAAGAAGACTACTCCATATACACCTCAATAGAATATAGTTGGAGAAAGGATGAACATCACGTTGATGGAAAAATAAAGGTGCATGCTCAGTGGTGTTGGGTTAGGGCTAGAATTCTAGATAGAGGCAGTGGGTACTACATGTTACCTGGTCAACAGATCAACCTCATCAGAACTAGATGACAAGACTCCACAAGAGGTATGGAATGGTAAGAAACATTCTCTCACACATCTCAAGGTATTTGGTTGTGAGGCCTATGTTCATGTTCCAAACGAAAAGAGGAGTAATCTAGATAAGAAGGATGAAAAATGTATCTTTATTGGGTATAAAGATGGTCTCAAAGGTTATAAGCTTTGGAACCTAGAAAATAAGAAGGTTGTGTATATCTGAGATGTGGTATTTAGAGAAATGAAGGATGTTGTTAAACAAGAATTCCTACCAAGTAAGGAAGAACCAAAGAAAATAGAGTTTGATTTAAAGGATGATGAATCAGACTCTATAGAGGAACAAGAACAAGAAGAATAAGATCCTCTTACTCCATTATTGAGGAGATCGGTTTGAGAAAGAAGGCTACTAGAAAGGTATAATCCATCTAATTTCTGTTCAAATTTTTCTTTGTCTATTACTGATGATGATCCTAGAACTATTAGGGTGGAAGTGGATTCAGAGGATGGAAATATCTAGAAAAAGGCCATGGATGAAGAAATGGTAGCCTTGGATAAGAATGAGGCCTGGGATATAGTGGATTTTCTGACTGGAAGAAATCCCATTGGAAAAAAATGAGTATTTAAAAAGAATCTAAATGAAGAAGGCAAAGTGGAGAAATACAAATCTTGGTTAGTAGCAAAGGGTTATTCCCGGGTTGAGGGAGTTTACTTTGTTGATATTTTTTTGCCTGTTGCCAAGTTAAATTATATAATATTTTTGTTATCTATTGTTGTTGCATTTGATTTTGAAGTAGACCAGATGGATGTGAATACAACATTCCTACATGGGGATCTAGAAGAAGAAATCTATATGAAGCAGCTAGAAGGATTTTCTTTGAAGGGAAAGAAGGAGCTGGTATGCAAGCTAAAGAAGTCCATGTATGGTTTAAAACAATCATGAAGGATGTGGTATCAAAAATTTGATACGTATATGTTGGGACTTGGATTCAAAAGAATAAAAGGGAATCATTGTGTGTATTTTAAATTAATTGGTGATCATTTGATTTATTTGGTCTTGTATGTGGATGGCATGTTGCTGATAGGAAACAACAAGGAGATTATCCAAGATGTGAAAACTTAGTTGTCCTATAAATTTGACATGAAGGATATTGGTGCTTCAAATTTCATTTTGGGCATGGAAATTAAAAAATATCTGAAAAAGAGGAAACTCTGGTTAAATCAGAGAAAATATGTTGAGACAATATTGCAGAGGTTTAATATGCATGAATGTAAACCGGTCAAGGTCCCTATTCTTGTTGGTGTAAAGTTATTTGCGGATCAGTGTCCCAAGACACAAAAAGAGGAGGAGGACATGTCTTGTGTTCCATATGCGAGTGCAGTTGGACATTTGATGTATGAAATGGTATGTACTAGACTGGACATTGCACATGCAGTGGGAGTTTTGAGTAGGTATATGTCAAAACTAGGGAAGGAGCATTGGACAATAGTAAAAAGGGTTTTTAGATATTTGCGTGGCTTTGCTAGCTATGGATTGTGCTACCAAGGAAGACCGGGATTGGAAAGAGTGTTGGAAATACATGGCTTTGTGGATGAAAACTAGGCTGTAGATCTACAAGCGAGTATGTGTTTAACCTGATTGGAAGAGCAATCAGTTGGATGAGCAAAAGACAAGTTGTAGTTGCACTTTCAACTATATAAGTTGAATACATGGCAAACACTAATGTAATTACAAAATCAGTATGGTTACAAATATTGTGTTGATGTATTGGGTTGGTACAAGAAGCTGTAAGGATAGATTGTGACAGTCAGAGTGCAATTTTTCTAGCGAAGAACCTGACTTATCATTCAAAGAAAAAACATATTGATATTCAATATCACTTTGTGAGAGACATGGTTGAAGAAAATAAAGTGTTGCTGATGAAGGTGGATACTTTGAAGAATGTTGAAGATTCATTAAAATAATATGTGAGCACTGAGAAGTTCTCTTGGTGTATAGGATCCATGGGTATTGTTTCCCTAGATTGTTGACTATGTAACCCTGCAACCCCCTGTATGCAAAGAAAACAACAAGTGGGAGAATGTTGGGTATGTGTTATATTCTTTGCATGACTAGCTCTAGTGTCTTCTACGTTACATCGTACGAGCAAGGGGGTTTTGGGGAAACACCCCCGAGAATTTTTTTCCTCAGGAAATGTGTCACATTTTTCCTCATTTTTTGTGTCGCTTCGATTTTTGTGTTCATTGTTGGGAAATTTTTTGGCACATGGTTTTTGCTGATGTTTTTTTATTTTTCGTTAAGGAATTAGGGTTGTTGACTAATCCAGGTCATTGGGTTAGGGTTTTGGATGCCGTTGGCTCCTATATGTATATTTTATTGTAAACAATGTATCACTATGAATGAATATAGAATATGTTGGTTTTCTCGGTTTGGGTTTCCAAGGGAAAAATATATGTGTAATGTGTGTATTTTCCATTGTATATTTTCTATTCTTTTATTGAAAATTTGTTTGTAGTAAAATATTGTACAAGGTTAAAATCTACAATATCGACCCACAATGTGTCCCAAGTATTCCCCTTCATTGGCCCCAAAGGAACTTTTGTTCTTTTTGAAAAACAATTGGTTTTCCTGTAGCAAGAAAAGGACTTTGTCCACATGGAGAAGGTGTGCATCCCAAGTTCATAGGTAAATGAGGATGTCATCAATGAAAACCAAGACAAACTTTCGAAGGTAAGGTTTCAATATTTTATTCATGAGATTTTAGAAGGTGGATGGGGCATTTAAATTGCCAAAAGGCATGGCCAAGAATTCATGATGTCCTTCATGAGTTCTTAAAGAAATCTTCGGAATATCTGCCTCCTTCATTCGGATCTGGTGACAGCCTGTGCAAAGTTCTAATTTTGTGAAGAAACATGCACCCTGGAGTTCATCCAATAGATCATCAATGACATGAATGGGAAACTTATCCTTGATGGTTAGTTTATTCAGGGCACAAAAATATGGATACATGTGCCAAGAACCTTCTTCTTTAAGACCATCACTACTGAGGATGAATATGGGCTGGTACTTAGGTGAATTACCCCCACCTCCAATAATTCCTCTACTATCTTTTTTATTTAATTTTTTTTGAGAAAATGGAAATTTGTAGGGGAATACATTGGGGGGTTGAGTGCCCGGAAGGAGAGGGATGTTATGATCATGCTCACCTCGGGAGGGAGGTAAGTCTATTGGATCCTCAAAGACCCTAGGGTACTTGTCCAAGATTAGTTACAATCTAGGAGAGACTTCAGGAGAGGTCTTATTGGTGACCTAGATGACATTAAATTGAGCAATCACACCATGATGGCCTTTCTTCAACAATTTTTCCATCCTATGAGAGATGATGATTTCAGGGGATCCAACTTGGAAGCCTCGAAGGGTATAGTGGTGAGCCTCTTGGGTGAATCTCATATATAAATCTTGGTAGTCCATTGTAATCGGTACGAGAGTGCAAAGCCATTCCACACCCAATACAATATCACAACCACACATAGAAATAGAGAACAAGTGAATTTTCATATGACAATCACCCATTTGGAGTTTGACATTCTCACAACGGCCCCCACACTTCATCATACCATTATCTATGAGGATTTGAAAATTAGAAACTGGGAATACAAAGTAATGGAGCTCCTCAGCAAGCCCGCGATGAATAAAATTATGGGTGCTACCACTATCAATCAACACCACGACCATCCTATGTTTGATTTATCCCTTGATCTTCAATGTTTGTGGGGCCAAAAAACCCAAGAGGGAATGAAGAGATATGCCAAGTATCATTGGTTCCACAGGGGTTGCAATTGAATCTTCAAGGTGGACACTTGATTGGGAATCCTCTCGGTCAAGAGCCTCATCTGATGGGATGTATTCTGAGGAAGCGAAAGATGATGCATCAATATGTAAGAAATTTTGTTCATGACATTTATGGCCTGAAGAATACTTGTCATCACAATAATAACAAAGTCCTTTCTTGCAAAGTTCTTCCATTTCTGCTGGAGATACATTTTGGACTTTCAATGTTCATGTAAGAGTTGAGGTATCCCCTAGGTGAGGATGATTGGGAACTGCAATGCACATAGGTTGGTACTGCATAATGGTATTTGCTTCCCTGGAAACCAAGTGACCGGATGATGCATGCAAACATGAGACTTAATGGTGTCCTTTAATCCACTGATAAAACATTCAAGATAGAATTTATCTGATAAGCCCTCAATGCGGATGACCAACTTTTCAAATGTTGTGATGAAGTTGGTCACCGATCCTTTTTGTTTGAGCTTGGTGAGTTGGCCCTAAAAATGGGATTCCCTATCAAAATGGGCACAAACCACTTTGGGGAACATGGTCCAAGTGGGTAAGCCTCGGTAACATTTCTTATGCCATTTCCACCATTTCCATCTTTATTGATCCAAGTACAAAACCCCCACATGGAGTTTGGTTTCATAATCCCTAATATCATGGAGGGAGAAGTAGTGTTCCATTTGCGAAACCCATCCTGCTAGGTCAGATTCATCAAATTTATGCATCTCAACTTTGGGCACATTAGTCCAGGAATGTGGAGGAACCTGATGAGAGTGGGAAGAATGAGGATGCTCAGAATGGGAGGAGTGAATATCCTCGGAGTGGGATTTATGGTGCTTCCCCTTGATGATTTGCGTCAAGGTGTTGAACTTATCATTGAGGGACTCTTATAGTTGTCCTTTGATAAGGGGTTTCTAGTTCTTCTACAACCAAGTCACCATTGTCCTGGGAGAGGGCCAAATAATAGTAAACTAGCCAATAAGGCCATGATCTGGAAAGGCCATATCTGTTTTCTTTGATGAAATATGAGTTAATTTTGCTTCGGGTTTTTTCTCGAGTCCCTTCAAAAAAATTGTTGGAAAATATTTTGTGGTATTTTCATAAGTAATGACCATATATTGAAATTCCAAAGAATTAACATCTATAGGGAGTTGTGACCCCCCTCAAGAGTACGTGTCCATTTTGTTCAGAAGGCATGGTTCGACATGTGTTAGGGTTTCTAAAAGCTCACTATTCCTTAGGTAGGTGGGTGTAACATGTGAAATGTTTTTGAGTGAAAGTGTTAGTGTCCTACCCTAACCCCCTTAGGATGTTTTATTAATGTATGAGGCCACCTTCCCTGAATAAGGCCCACTAAATAGTTAGTTAATACTCTCTCATTGTAAAAAGGGTCCTCTTTATTAATAAGAACCAAATTAGTTAGCATTCCCTCATTATAAGTGGGCTTGTAGGTAGTTATGAGTCTTTATGGATAAATATATATTGAGTAGAAGGTTATGTAATGTTTGGTCAATAATTGTTATTGTAGTTGAGAGATTTGCTTTAGGAAGTTTCCCCCTTGAAGAAGCAAGAGAACATACCTCTATATTTTTTATTTTCATTAATACAAGAGATATTTCTCAAGGTTCATCTATTTTCTCTTATGTTATTTGGTTTTGCACTATATTTTATGTGAATTCTATGAATTTTTGGGATTAGGTACAATACAAGTGGTTTCAGAGCTCTTTCTTGGACCGAAAAAAGGGATAATTGTTTTTCTCTTTTTGCCAAATTTTGATAGGAAAAAGAGGATTACATCATTTAAATAGATTTATGAAACTTCCTATGTAGAATTTCAAGAAACTATCCATAGAGATGAGTTCCTATAAAACACATATCCAAGTTTAAAAAAAAATCCAAAATGGAGTCCGAGAAGTGTAGTTATCATTGATATAAAATCAACCTTTTTTTAGGGTTTTTTCCGATGATGGTCACAAATTTCACAAATTGGACATCTTTTGATAGAGTGAACATATTTAAGTCAAAATAGTGGCAGTAAATCCAAAGAATCCATAGAATTTCATAATTGGGTTCATAATAGCCAATATGAGAAGTATAACAAAAGTTTTGATCATTTCACCTTTTCATCCTCAAACCCTACCTTGAAAAGTAAGTTATTTTTTGGTGATTGTAGAGATCTTTCTTGGTTCAACAAGATATTAAATGTTTGAATTTTTTTAAGAGACGTGTTTCAATGTCTTTAAATAACATAGTGGTATATTTTTCAATGAGTAAAATTATGGTTAGGGAAGAATACATGCATGAAATACAAGTGGAATCACATTGTTGGTAACCCTTATAACACATGTTGGTACCCCTTCGAGAAGTACAACATTAGGTAGTGTATGTATACAAAATATCAATTCTAAATACCCTTAGGTATATATGAATTCCCCTAGGCATACCTAAAACCAACTTTAGATAAGTTAATCTCCCATATTGTTTCTATAGCACACTGAGAAGAACAGTCAAGGAGATAATTCTTTAGTACCTAGGTGGCCGAGTAGTATAACTAAGAGAAGGAATGTGCCTCCTTAATTAAATCCCTGAGATATTGGGATAAGTACTATTGTTGTACCCCGCAAGTATATCAAAGAGATATAACACCTAACACTCGTTTTTCCTCGACACCCGATCACCATTTTTAGTGAGCTCACCTACGGTGGAGTCCTATAAACCACCTCATACCAAATCCCAAAAATATATGGTCGCCTTCTCTACTATCGACGGATTGGATCACCTAGATCCTCGATACATGATTCTTAATAACTAGCTTAGGAAATTTAACATACCATAAATGGTTGGGATCAAAAGTTGTATGAGAAGTTGGACATCTTGGAATTTTTTTTGACTAAGAAGTTGGCACCTATGACAACTTGAGGCATACTACAAGAGCAACCTTGGAATAAACAACACATTGAACCACACTAGGAATAAACTTCTCACTTAGGACTATTTAGCCACCTTCATCCCTCTTCAGATCCTCATAGCCATAAACCAATGGATAATAACATATGACATTGTTTTCCTAAGGTGGAATTGAGCAAGTTTGATGGTTATTACCTATGAGGATGGGTCACCGAGATGGAACATTACTTTTCCTTCCATGGAATTACTGATGACATGATGAAACATAGGGTGGGAGTCTTGTATCTGGATATAGATTGATGGAAATGGTGGGAATGGAAAAAACAAATCCTATACAGGCTACATTGTATGGAGTCAATTTTTTAAAGATATTGATGCATGTTTTGAAAGATATAATTACTATTTAGGGAGGCTTACCAAGTTATGCCAAATATGATTAGTCATAGACTTTATGGAAACCTTTGAGCAATTAGTCATCTATATAGAAAAATTAGCATAATCTTTCTATAAAGAATGTTTCATTGGTGGCCTCAAGGAGGAGATTCAAGAACAAGTCAGAATGCAACATCCCAATACATGGTTGGAAGCATATCAAAGGGTTATAGAAGTAGATACGGTGATCTATGCATAAACTAGAAAAATCTCCTTTATTCCTTGCAATTGACCTTCCTAGGTTAATCCGTGTTAGAACTTGGTAAATTTCCTAGAGGTTGAAACAGAAGAAATCTATAAAGGTAACTTTATCCAACCACTTTTAAAGCTGGGATCTAGCCCTTCCAGCTTCAGAGAGGGATCTCTCTATATGATTTAGCTATGTTTTCAATTTAGATATTAGGCTAGTTAAATAAATCTTTAGGTTTTGTTGTCAAAGTATATTTTGAATTGGTTGAGACAGTCTACACCTTCATTGGGATATGGGGTCTATGTTATGATAAACATGAGATATAAGCCATAAACGCAAGGGAAAAACTTCCACAGGGCGAGATAATATACTCACTAGATCTTTAATAGCTTAAATGGTGGACATAAGAAAAGATGAGAAAGATAAATTCAACTAAGAAGCAGTTAAGAATTTCTTAATTGAAAACATCAGAAGATAAACATTAAAATATTTAAAGTTGGAAACAGGGTATCTAAGATAAATCCTACAACATACGTTACTCATAAAGATTAGTTTTAGAAAAAAATATGATCACAAAGCAAGAAAAACATTCAACTTAGAGAATAAACGTCACCAGTGAATACACGCAAGAATCTTGTAAAAGTGCTTCCTCTTATTAATGGCAGATCTCTTCAAAAATGTTACAGTCAGATAGCTTCAGGGTGTAAAGATAAACAACCCCAAACACCTCAAAAAGTGAAGTATTTATAATTCAAATTACAAACGTTCATGTCATCACTGATCAGGATGTGCTCATTCTATTTTAAGCCTAACTAATTTAACTAATCAAACTGATTGATGACTTGGTACAACTGCATGTGGAATTTCTGGGGTAGGCCGTTGGCGAGGTTCTTTCACAACCTCTTCTGAATGGACAGGTGACTGGACCTGGACAACTCATCTGCTAATCAAGAAAATCGCAGAGTTCCTCCCATCTGAGATGACTAGGCACAATGATTTTGAGCAGTTTCCGATACACTTCATCCATTTCCGTATATTTGGCGAAAGTGGGATTAGTGAGGAATATGTATCGAATCTCATGTTGGATACTGATGTCCAACTGAAGAGCATCCAGGAATGCTTTTCCAATGATGCTCCCTTGTATGCCAACAAATTTTGAACTATCTTTAGACACTTCAGACAGTCTCTTTTTGTAATCTGGGAGTGTCATCAGTTTATCATTAATAACCTTCAGACCTGGGAGACATTTCTTTTGGAGAGTCTCGATCTTGCTGAAGAATTTTTGTACCCCCTGGTCCATGATCTGAACCTTTTCTTCTAGTTGAAGCAATAATCCCCTCTTGGTCAAAACTCTTTTGACTTCAAGGATGGTTTATGTTCTGTCCTTTATTTTCAACTCTTCTATCTCTTCTCGGGTCTTAGAATTTAGGAACTTGATGATCTCATTTGCTTGAGTTGGTCTATCTCCTAATTCTACTCTAATCTTTTCAATGGCTTGTTTGCTCCTCTGGACCAACTCGTTCTGCTCAAACATGATTTGGATCATGGGCCAGATTTCATTTATGGACTTTGTGATGTCTGTCCATACATTTTCTTTGACTTCAATCAAAGTCTTCCCTGCCACTGTTTCCTTTTGGAGCTGTTGTAGTTCCTTCCTGAGCTGTTCAGTTACCTGCTTTTCTTTGGATAGGATGGTTTGGAAAGAAGTTTTGAGTTCCTGGAGGTTCTCAACTTCCTTCTTCAACCTGTTGATTTCTGTCTCTTGCAGGTGTTAACTCCTCTAATAAATTAGTGGATTTATTTCTATTCTAGATGATAGGTTGTAACCTCAAGTCATATTTTGAAGTTTCTGCAATCATTAAGCTTAGGGTTTTTGGTTCTGTTTTAGAAAATAACGTGGTCCATGAAGTCTTCTTTTCCAAAATTTCCATTATTCATTTTCAACAACTAACTTATGTTCGAAAGTTGGATGTGCGCTGAGGAAAGTTTCAACTTTCCACAATTAAGGGACACTTTTCATTAATGGGCATGCTGTTGAAAGTGGTCAATCTCAAAAGGTTTGACAATCAGTTCGTGGGTGGCGCGCTGTGGAAAGTGCACGCTTGCCACAGCTAAGGAGCGGTTCAAATTGAAATGACGCGCTGTTGGAAGTAATTACTTTCCGTAGCTAAGGAGGGTCTTCTACAAAGCGGTGTGCTGTGGAAAGTGAATACTTTCCGCAGCTAACAGGGGTTTCCAAAAAGAGTCGCGCGCTGGTGAAAGTGGCAAGTGAGCATTTAGCAGAGGCGTTCTCCGCGGGTTGTTGCTGCACGAAGCGGGAATCACGTGTGTGATATCCACGTATGAAAGCAATGATGATGTGATCACCCCCCACGTCATAACGAATCCAAGGCATGCGCTGATAGGAGTGGGCAATCATGGAAACTAAATCATGCACATCAGAAATGACTGTAATTTGAAATTGTTCCAGAACCCACGCCCAACGCTCATCACATTCAGAATGGCAAGTTCGTGTTCGGTGATGCAGGTATAGAGGAGGTACCGCCGGCCTGACACCATCAAATCAAACAGAGGTTTCATAGCACAAACCGTTTCCAAAATACTGTCGAAGTGTTCATTTAATTCAAAACAGAGCCGAAGCCCAGACTGCTTTCAACAACGTAGGACCTCGGTTCGACCGACAACTAACAGGGGTTCTAATTGTCAAAGTTTTGAACTATAGAATGGTGAGAAAACGCAGTGGCGCTTTACTCAAGTGAGAATTGGATAACTTATCCTTTTTGCAATCGCATCCCGAAGTTCAGAGGCATTTTTCAAATGCAGGGTGCATGGAATTTGTAGAAAGGTTACAAATTGGGTATCACCAGGCCACAGTTGAAGCCTTCACCAAGACATTTGATGGCAACAAAGCTTGCGTTGGATCTGTGGAAATCAAGGTGGATGAGGCTGTCATTGCCGCAGCTACAGGACTGCCAAGGACTGGTCAAAAATGGTTTAAAACCACCGCTCCTAAGAATCTAGATTTCAAGGTCTATTTGAAAGATGGGTACAAGCATAAAGCATGGAGAAAGGGTATGCTCGTTTCATATTTGGATGAAGAGTGGCAAGATTTATTCAAATCCATTCAACTATAAATTACATCAGAGGGAAGATATGACAAATTGATGATATATCACTTCAAGTTATTGGATCACTTCACAGGTAAGACCCCCATCAATTTGCCTTATTTCTTATATTACAATTTGACTAAAGTATGCAAAAGGATCAGATCTCAACCCTCATAAAACTAATTATCCCTCATAAAACTACTCTATGCCACCTTGGCCTCATAAAACTAATTATCCTACAAGAATTGAAGCAACAGGAGAGGAGTTGGGAACACTTCCTGTTCTGGGAAGGTTTTGAAACTCAGAATCAGACTGCGATTCAACAGATGGAAGGTGCAAGAAAGCAATCCCCTCCTCAGAGCAACTCAAGAAGAAGAAGGGCCTTGTTAGGACCTTCAGAGGACAGGGTATCTAGATTGAAGCCTCCTAGTTCGAAGAGAAAATTGAATTTCAAACAGACTACAGAGCAGACTACACAGTAGAATTCAGGACAGCCTACACAGCAGAGTACAAGAAAGAACATCCTTAACTTACCATATTCAGATTTAGAATCTGAACAGCAAGACCAATGCCCTATCGTTAAGAGTTCTGAGCAATCAGCTGAATGTGCACAGAACTATGAAACTTTCAATCATATAGAGCAGGGAGAATCATCCAAAAAACCTAAGTCAAATAAGTCTCAAAGGATCAAACATCTGAAGGAAGTAATTGCCCAGCAAGAAGTTTTGGAGCGGGTGATTAAAGACAGGTACCAGAAGTTATCAGATAACTTTGCCAAGAAAAATGCTGCATTTGAACGATTGGCCAAGGAGAGCGTCAGAGAGAAGAAGAGGAAGATTAAACTCACTAAAAACTGTAACAGCCTGCGGTGTCTTACCAAGCGCCTCAAAAAATAGATCAGGGGGTTGAAACGAAAGTTGAAGCAAAAAGCGAAACAAAGATCTCACCCAGACCTGAAGGTTCTTGCTCAGGTGGCTGTCAATATGCAAGGTGAGAAGTCAGATGCCCACTAGTTTTGGTTTGAAATCAATTTTGAAGGCGAAGGCTCTTTTTGTGCCCTATTGGGACTTTCAACAGCGCCAGGCGACTATTTCATTACCCGTTAGCTATGGAAAGCAACAACTTTCAACAGCTAACCCGTGAAAATATCAAACGGTTGCGCTGTTGAAAGCTGGTCAAGCAAGTTTTGAGGCCGCAAATGAAACAGTTTAGCTCAAACATGTTTTGGAGATATGCCAGCGTATCATTGAATTATCAAATTGCATGCAAGAAGTTCAACCTCAGGGATTCGAGGGATTTTGGTTGCACATTCAAAACCCTTTCCTAAAACCTCGGCCACGCATATTGGAAAATTAAACAGTCATATACAGGTGTCATGTTACTTCACCACATAGCAGATGCTCAAAGTTGGAGTAAGCAAATGGCGATTTTGAAGACTGAAGACAGATCGACCACTCAGTTCAGTTTTTGAAGACTTTAATTCCAAAGTAGTTTAGATAGAATATAATTGTTTCTATTTAATGACAGATCCGTGTTTTTAGGATCTGTGTAACTGTTTGTAAAGGCTATAAATGCCTTTTTTTGATATCAAACAAGGGTTCGACTTGGAATACTATGATGCTGCCTCTGTAACACACAGACTTATTCTTATTATATGAATATTTTCAAGCTTCTTTCAGTTGGGTGGTCAGATTCTCTTCTTTTGTTTTCTTATAGTTTATGAGTGAAAGTTCTTTGCTGATGTTCATTCAATTTTGCAGTGACTGTCATCTCACTGGTTAATTGTTTTAGTTGATGATCATAATCTATTTCCTCAGTTATTAAACCCATTGTACTTGTTGGTATGAAGTGTAATCTGGTGTAATAGATGATTTCTTCCCTCATTTAATCAAACTTTGTCTGACTGCATGACTAGAAAGCCTTGTGAGATTTCGTATTTCTAGACAATCCTGAAAACACAATCCAACCCTTGGATATTCATTTTGATCCACAAAACCACATCAAATATTAAGAAAATATTACCAAAAAGAGTTAGTTACCAGGCATCTCCGACTTACAGCCTAGGAGAGTTTCCTGGAGGCCTCGAAGTCACTAAAACATATCAGGACCTGTTTTCCTTTGACTCTAGAAAGGTCAGATGTCTTGGCCTCATCAAAGACATGGTCATAAACCTTGCCCAGCTGCCAATGAGGAGCATGGTTATGGACGTGGTGGTTGCTGATATTCCACCAAAATTTGGGCTGCTCTTGTCTCGGTCATGGGGAAAGAGACTAGGAGGTACATTACAGATGGATCTGTCCTATGCCACGATTCCAGTGTTTGGTGGGGAGATGAAAATACTTTACAGGGAAAACCAACTTGCTTATATCATCAACGATGGAAAGAATTCCATCAATCATCCTATCTATGCTGTAGATACGGATTTTGGCTCATGCATCCTTCAGATTGATGATGGGCAGTCAGCTCCTACGCAGCTCGTGAGGCCTATCGAAAAATAGGCTGAAGGTGAAGACATTGTTGTCTGGACTATGTACTTCGATGGGGCCAGCAATAGAGACTCAAAAGGTGCCATAGTGGTGCTGATCTCTCCTACAAAAGAGACCATTTCGTTGTCTTTCAAGCTTGACTTCAGAACCACAAATAACATAGTAGAGTATGAGGCTCTGCTGTTGGGATTAAATTCAGCCAAAGAGATGGGAATAAAAGGTCTGAAAGTATTGGGAGACGCAGACCTCATCGTGCAACAGGTAAACAACACATTTCAAGATAAGCACGTCATATTAAAGGCTTATAGAGACGAGGTATGGAAGCTGCGTGATTCTTTTTCTATTTTTGAAATTTCATACATAGCAAGGGACTTGAATCAGCTCATCGATTTGCTTGCTGTTTCAGCCAGCACCTTCATCCCACCCATACCCCCTAAGCTCATCTATGAGGTTCAAGTAAAATATCATCCCTCCTTGCCCGATAATGTCAAATATCGGCTCCTATTGGGGATGAACACCTCCCTGTGAGGTTTCAAGAACCGCAGAATCAATGCCTTTCCTGGACAAAAACCTAAGAACTAAACTATCTGCTAGTGTTTCCATTGGGCATGGAGTTATTGAAAACAAAACAAAAACTAACACTACAAGGTCTGGGCTTGACAGCCTCAGACGAAATAAAGTTTTAGAAATCGCATGTTTACCGGGCCCCTGAACACTTCCTCACCCTCCAGATTTTGTAGAATGAAAGTGTTATTGTCATGAACCTGAGTGATCATAAAAGGACCTGTCCACAAGGAATCAAATTTTCCATGCTTTCCTTTCTCCTGTCGAAGAGTATCCCACTTCAGAACCCAGTCACCAATCTGAAAAATGTCCATTTTGGCCTTTCTGTCAAACGTCTTTTTGATCTGCATCTGATGTGCTTCTGATTTGTCCACCAGCTGTTCCCGAGTTTGTTGTAATTCGACCAAATCCAACATCCTTCTTACCATGTCATTTTGCTCAGTCTTCTCTTCCTGAAAGAACTTAGCCACAGGCAACACTAACTGAATAGGGAAGATTGCGTCAGTACCATAAACCAGCTTGAAAGGAGAAGTTCCTATAGATTTTTTAATGGTTACTCTGTCTGCCCACAGAGCAAATTTCAATTTGGAATCCCAGCTCTTTTTATTTTCTTCTAATAGTTTTCTTATGATCTTTATCAAGCTCTTATTTGATGATTCAGCTAAGCCATTACCTTGAGGATAGTATGGAGTCGAGTGTACCAGCTGGATGCCCATGGAATCGCACATGTACACTAATGCTTCTGATTTAAACATTGTTGCGTTGTCTGCCACCAACCTTTTGGGACATCCAAATCTGCTTAAAATATTTTCATAGAGGAATTTTATGACTACCTGATGTGTAGCACTCCATGTAGGGATCGCCTCTATCCATTTTGTGAAGTAATCGGTGGCTACCAAAATCCACTTGTGTTGGCCACTGGATGCAGGATTTATTTCACCGATGAAATCTAAGCCCCACTGCTGG
>JZKD02S2053551.1:38260-53278 GCA_000966675.3 Picea glauca | reverse complement strand
GGCGCAGCAACAAAAGAGAAAAAAAACATAATGAGGAAATCCTGGAAAGATTCATAGTGCTCCTAGCCAAGCAAGCCAAAAGGTTAATACGTGCATGTGATGAGCTAGTTGACAAGAGAGTCAATGTAGAGCTTAGGTTGGCTATTCTTAGGTCTAGGGTGGAAAATGTGGGTAATGTATATGGGGGATTTTTTGTTGAAATAGTGAGCCGACTAAAAATGCATAGATCAAATAAAGTCTATAAGGAAAGGTTCTCTCTCCTTCGTTTCTCTGTATCAAACATAAGAACACACACAGGACCTGAGAATCCCACATTAATACAAAATATCATCAATTGGTTGGAATATGTAAAATTTATTATCATTATGAAAAATCAACATAAAGGGAGGTGCATTTGAATGGTTGGGTAGGTTGGATAGTATTTTAAGAATGCATAAACAATATAAGAGGCAAGTTGGTTGATAGTAAAGATGGGCATATATTCCAACACTTTTTCTAGAAGTATAAACTAATTAGCATCATTCGATATGGGAAGATCTTCCAACACTTTTTCTGGAAGTATAAACTAATTAGCATCAGTCGATATGGGCAGATCTTCCAACACTTTTCTCTTGGAAGAAGAAAAAAAAAAGTAGTACATGAATTTCGACAAAGAAAATAGAACAATGGATAAGAAATTGGGAGTGGGAAGGTAGGTTAGAAAGATAATTGAACAATGAGTAAGCATTGGGAGTGGCAAGGAAGGTCAAAAATAAATAGATAGAAGTACAATGAGAATCGCTAAGGAAATAGAACAATGAATAAACATTGGGAGTTGGAAGACATGTCATAAAGAGAATGGATTATGGAACAATGAATAAGAATTAAGAGTGGGAAGGCAAGTTGGAAATAAATAGATAGATGTACCATGAAAATACCGAAAATAAATATTATGGCATGGGTAACTCAATAGCATTGAGCATGGTATAAATGCAATAGGATTTTTAATTGATGGAAATAACTTAATAAGGGGACAATTCATTTTTTAATGACGAAAATTATTTTTCAAATTGGATGTATGAAAGTTACAGTTTTATTGATCAAAACAATTCCATGAAATTTATATACTTTGTAGTTCATTGAACTACACTCCTTTAGATGGCACCTCAAAATACAATATTGGTTAGTTCACTCCTTTTGAATTTATCTACTTATTAGTTAATTGAACTAAACTCCTTGTTAGTTCACTCCTTTTGATAGATGGACACCTCAAAATACATTGCAGTTTTTAATTGTCAATGACTTATTTTTGATGTGCTCTGAGCTCAAATGCATTAAGAGATTTTCATGAGTTGTGAGATTTCAAATGGATTAATTCAATCCTTTGATTCATTAATTCACTCCTTTTGAATTTGTGAACAGCTCAAAAAACATTAAATATTTTTATCAACCAATGGAAAAAAATGAATTAGATTTATGCACCACTCAAAATAAATTACAGTTTTTCCCTTCTAATACATTACAATTTCAAAATACATTACAGTTTATGCACAACATTCCACATGAAAATCAATTGAATGATTTAAGTGTTTATCATTTATAATTGTATTAGAAGGATTAAAATGCAAATATTGTGAATGGATGAAAAGTTTGCTTAATGTTTGTATACATTGCTTGTAGGCATTGATATAAAATGAGTAATCAAGGCAAAAAATGGAAGACAATCATGGGCCTTGAAGTGCAATACCCTAAAGACAAGATCACATATTCTGGTAAAGATTTAATTTGGTCTGAAATATATTGAACAAACATGAGCATTGATTGGGTTTCAAAAATTCCTTCAAAAAGAGTTCCTGACTTTATTAGAGGGGAGGACATGAATCAAGAATCCCCATGTACTTTCATCCGGCGACAAAAAAAAAATCAAGGGCTAGTGTTGCCTTACAATATGAGTTGTAAGTACCTTAGAAATGCATTGTTTACATGTTGCTAATACAAGTGTTTTCTCATTTCTTGTATGTACTGATGTTTCAAACATTGTTATGCAGTTATGCTTGCTCATATGGCCCAGAGGACAAGAGAGGAAAACATACAAAGAAACTAAGGACATCATTTGTGAATAAGAGGGGTTGTCAGTGCCACTTCATCGTAAAGGTTATGGTTCAAAACCCCAATGTAGAAATTTTGACATATAATGTGTATGACCATGAAGATGGGGATGGATGGCCTTGTCATGGCCAACATGATACTTCGGGTGAGGCTATGTCCATGCACAAGCCAAGGCTTTCAAGAAACATGGTATCTTATGTAGAAAGTTGTGTTTTTTTAAGAAGTTCTAGTTGATTCAGTTTGTAAAATGCATATAAAGAAGCATGTTGATATGGATGCCACAGCTCGAGAAAGAGATTTTTTCTTGAGTAGGAAATATGTTGTCAAAATTTATAATCGTTTGATGAAGGGAAAATACCAATTGCACAAAAAGGATGAAATCAGCGTGAACCTTTGGTATCAAAAACACCAAGATGATTTTTTTCTTTTACCAAAATCTGAATGGTGGAAATATCCCTTTCATAGCTGGAATTTAGATGCCATGGATGTTGGAAACCATGGTTAAGTTATCTCACAATAGATTAATAGCCATGGATTCAACATTTAATAGAAATAAATATGGGGTAATTATGTTTCCAATGATTGATTTAGTATATGATCGTTTGATTTGTAGTGATTAAAGATTATTGATGACTTAAACTTGACTACATATGTTCTTTTGACTATGACAGTATCAATTGTACACGCTAGTATATTTTGATGAACAAGAAAGCGAGGTGTGATTTTCATGGGTGGTGGCATCATGAAATACGCCACAGGATATTGCACTATGGTTGGAGCACCTCATGCATAGGTGTTACCAATTTTGTCCTGATTGGAAAGTTAATGCATTCATGGTTGTTGATGCATTGGATGAAATCATTGTATTAAGGTAACTTCAATCTTGTTATTGTACATTTTAACTTGTATTTGTTATATAAATATCACACTAAAGATGAATTGAATTTGGCAAGAGAATCACAAGGTGTGAAGTGATATTGTGTATTTGGCATGTATTACGAGCATGGCTAAAAAATGTGAACTGGTTGGCTAGTAGTCCAAAAAAAGCAAACGAGATGTTCAATGAGTTAGGAATCATCATGAAAATTTGTTCCAATGATGAAGTGTCATATGCAATCGATCGATTTTTCATCAAATTCTCAAATGAGGAGAAGTTATTGGACTATTTCTACAAGAATTGGGTTGTCGGTAATAAGATTCGTAAGTGCAAGTATTTTTGTTTGTATTTTTATTTTTGTGTTTCGTAAAGATGATATCTTCAGTAACTCAATTTTTATATGTAGGGATGTGGGTAAAAGGCTGCAGAGATTTTATTCATGCAAATTAGGAGACAAATAATGCTATCGAGTCATATCATTGTTACCTTAAGACCAAATTTCTATCAGATCGAAGAAAAAAATGTGCTCGTATGATGGACTAGTTGTTGTATATCATCTTGATAAATGTTGAACCCTATTACCAATTCAAAGAAATTTTGAAAAAAGAGGGATATTTGAATAACTACAGGAAAGAGGAACAAATTGAATCATCAATGGAAAAAGTAAGAAAAATTCCAAATAGTGATTGTTTTCCTCATGAGAGCATATCTCATTCCTATTGGGTGAGGAATCAAACAAAGTGTGATAAGAAATATCTTGTCACCTGGTATCACACAAATTTTATAGCTTGTGATTGTCCATGGTTTATTCGTGGTAACATTTGCAAGCATGACATAAAGGTGAATTGGTTGTATTACCCCTTAGGTGATTCAAATCATTACTAGATCATGATGTAATACCTAATTCATTCAATGACCCTCATGAGATAAGCATACAAGAACTAAATCTTGATGCAGATGCCAACAAATCTATTATGGTCAGTGATAATGTTGATAATGATGTTGAGAGACTTTAGTTGGCTAGAGAGGAGTTGTTTGGATACCTGAATATGCTTTTAAATAGTCCTCCCTCTACTTTGAAGAAGACTGAACAATTGGTTGGTTTGGTTAAAAAAATGTTGGATGAAGCCAACAACATTCATATTATGGATTATGACTTCATCTTTGGGTTGGGTGCTTCTGAGTCATCTTTGAGGAGGAAGAAGATTTTTCTTAGCCCTAAAAAGAAGAAAAAAATAAGAAACCAAAGTAACAACTTAGAAATTGATTTGAATGTCCCTACATGTGAATATGAACCATTTCAGTTTCAATACCTCAACAAGCGAGGGCATCCTCATTCCAACAATACAGTGTATATGGTCACAGGTGAGTTTAATATAGCAATGATATGAATATGTTTATATTAGTGTATATAGACATCCCCAATTTTTAACGGAGTAGTGTGTGAATTGTTTGTAGAGGTACAACAATCCACTAATGTGGATTATTTCCAACAACATAGATAGATACTATGTCATTCTAGTTTTCCTACCATTCCAGGTACTTTTTATTGGACTCGCAATTGATATAATCCATATTTTCATATGTGTATTACTTTACATGCCAATGTAGGTTTTATTATAGATATAGGAGCTTCTTCTGGAGATTTTTCTCCCTTGTAACATGCTCAGTTAGTTGACAACTCTCTAGTTGGTGATTTTATAGGTTTGTTGTGATATATTTTATCTTAGTTTGTTTGTATTGGTGTATTGGGTGTTGTTGATGTATTAATGTGTTAACTATGATTATGACAGTTAACTATAGTATGAGGGGAGAAGCATCATCTTCTGCCATACAAATCCAACCACACGAGAGTTGCAGCTCCAGTATTGCCCAATTTTCTAGAGACATACATGATCATATCGAGTAAACCATTCTAGTGAAGGTGAACCCTCATATCTAGTATTTTTTAAATTTCCACAATATCTGAGTGTTTAACATGAATACAAAATGCGTCAAGTATCAAAACCATTTGAAAATGAGCCTCATTTATAAGAGTAGGATATTTATGAGAAATTATTATCAACCCAAAAATGGTGCAAAGCTAAAGCTCAAATAAGAAGGTTTTACCTTAGAGCTTAGATTTTGGGTGAATTTTCACAAATTCCATACTATTGATGCCATCCCCATTTTTCCATGCCTATCTAAGGTGAAGTCTATACTATAGAAAAGTGACTCCTAATTTAGGGGAAAATGTGGTAATTTAGTTTGAGAGGCATAGTCATGCAACATGTTGTTATTTAATTTTGAAATTTATTTGTGATTACTAGAGGTTTAATCAAGTAACACTTCATTATTTAAGATAAGGAATAGATTTAATTTCGTGTATTTGTGCATAAATTGTAGGAAGAGGATGAAAAATATGTTCTCCAGCCAATGAACTAACCAAGACCTCCAATTGATGCAATGCAAAAGATAGTGGCAAGATGTACATGGAAGATATTTGACAGAAATTGAGCATCAATGTAGTGAAATAAATTGTTTTCCAATTGTTGTTACTCATCTGATGGGATTAGAAGAGATGCCTAATAATTGCTATTGGTAATAGGAAAAGTATGAGAGACACAGGGTAACAAGGTTGCAAGGTTCAAATGAGTGTCTACAAGAGACAACAAACAATTGTAAGCAAGCCCATAAATATGCATTGCACTCTGTGTTATTTTGGTTATATGCACCCTTACTTTCTATATGTGAGAAACTTTACATATTTCAATATAATAGTTTAGATTCACATGGATGCATATGAATATAAAAAAAAAAAAAAATCAAAATTTGAATATTTTATGTATTTTTTGGTATACAAGTTTTGTACTTCGACTTTGTTTCTGGTTTTTGTCTAGTTCCTCTATGGTTCTAGTTTCTAGGGTTGAAAAATTCTACGACCAATGCTTCAAAATGCATAAAAAATACATCATATCACATTTTTTACTAATTTCAGTGCCGAGAGAGTTCTACCTTGTCGAAATAAAATTGAAAATCATGCCAAGCATTCATAAGCTTCATTTTCATCAGTGTCTTCATGAGGGATATCTAGCTGGTCATTATGATCTTCAGTTATTTGTTTATTGTCTGCTAAAAGAGCAGGTTGTGCATCGTTATCAGGTTCTTGGATCAATCTGTTGATAGAAATTGTACTTGTTCACTTTCTTTTGCGTAAAATAAGGAGTAAGCTTCAACACAACCATTCATCAACTGGAAAAAAATTCAACACAGTCATTCATCAATTCTTCATAAAAGGACCAACATTAGTCAAGGAAGACACAAATATCCTTATTGATCAATGGTCATAAGGACCACACAATATGGTTATAAGTGATTATGTATGAAAAGGTTGTGACATTATGCCATCATATATGAGTGCAAGGTTAATGTCTCTATTTATTCAAGGAGATTATAAATTTCAAGTTGATCCTAGGAAAGGCTACACAAGCCTAACATGATTGCTAATAGTCCCTAGATCTTGAATTGTATCAGAGATGTTAAAACATCAAACATGCCAACCATGATTTAATCTTTCCAACAAGTATCAATTTTAAGCAAGCTTCCTGAAAAATCTCAAACTAATTGTTGGTACATGGTAGATCCAAAGTAAGCTTCCAGAGGGATCTGAAACTAACCATCGAAACCCATCTAAACAAAAATGACACAATATTATATAATAGGTTTGAGGTGAGAGATGCTTTAGCAAATGATGGGCAGAAATTCTCTTCTCTGTGCTTTTTCACATACTAGCAACCTTTGCAATAGGTAATTTTGATGCAAAATTCACACAAAAAAAAAAAAAAAAACTCAACTTTGTACGATGAGATTTTCAAATTTAACAATACACAATAACCCATTGCCTACTTGTTGGTTCAAATCCTTACATCGTGCCACTATCAAATACTACATTGATTTAAATATAGGGGTTAGCAAATTAATAACTTGTTAGCAGTCGAAGAAAAGAACAATAATGAATGGATTGAACTATTAAACAATTGAAGCAAAGATAATAATGGGTTGCCTAAGATGAGATTTCTCATCCTATTGGAAATGAACTGTAATGTATGCATTCAGGTAGATTGTTCTAGGAGTAAAAGTAGAGAACTTGCAATAACAAATTAAAATTCAGATTATTGCACTCAATAAGATAGCATGACCCTGATATCATTCTCAACTATTGCATTTTATGTTCACAAAACATAGGAGAACCCAAAATCAACACCTTCTAACCAGTAGTTTCAAGAATGAAGAAGAACCAAAGGCATGTCAAATCTAACAGTATTCAGGTTGAGTGAATGAATTAAAAACAAAAATCAAGCATTGGCTTAGACTACAATTAAAAATCATTGGATAGAATGAAACATACTAAGACATGTATTGGTTAGAAAATGAATATTTTAAGAAATGTGGATGCATTGAAGACAACACTTAAAATAGAGCAAATATCATTAAGAAAAATATACTTTGTGGTTCTTCTGACTATTGATCAGTAGGAAACAATAAGATGTTTGCAGAACTTACATGAAATAATTAAGAAATGTTATCAAAGTTATAGAAGAATAAAATTTATGAAATAATGTATGACATTATTGGATGCAAAAGAATCAAGCACATTAAAGTAACTTGCAAGAAAATCATCATGCATCGAACATATAAGATTCATAGTTCCATCATAAGAAAGCCAAGCTGGAGATGGGCCATTTGGTAATCAAAAAACCTAGATGAATGGAAATGAATGTTATGTTTCATATAGTAAACCATAAGAGGCATAACTTGCAAGTTATTTTGGTTCCATAGTCCACAGAATCTAACCATATTTAAATGTTTATCCAACATAGCGACATCCAAGTGATTGCACTGGGAAAATCCTCTAAATATAGATTCAATCAATGTCCAACCAATAGAAAATAATAACCTTATGATCCCTTTGAAAACTTGTGGAGAAATTGAGAGTCTCTTAATACAAGAAATTCAAACACTTTTGCACAATAATAAAATGGAGATGAATAATTAAGAATACCAGACAAAATACCTCCATGTTTGCAATAAAAGAAGGCCCCAAGAAGATAATGTAGGCGTGGAAAATAGAGGTGCTAAACTCATTTGTGAATACATTCAAGAAACATCAATTGTTTAGGTGTCATGATTTTCTCTAGAAAACATGGTAAAATAACAAAGAAAAAATAGTTAGAACCTCAAAAACATTCATTTATTTAATCACTAACCATACACATAATTTTGGATTTATACCGTTATCACCCTTACAAGAGTATCACAATTTGAGACAAATGTTGTATAGTAATGAGTTCTTTAGTGAAACAACCATGCCACTAGATACACAACAACAATCATTAGAAAAAATCATCCACACATTGGGGATCTATATTGATGTCCATCAATGACTTTTGTTAGCATAGATGGTGATACCAAGTCGTATTTTACAGCTTCACCTAGAATTGAAACTTCTCTCGACACTAAATTACTTGACATCCTCTTAATATCTGCATGGTAATTTATGGTAAAACACTGAAATTGAGCAGCAAGAATTGTTGCTTCTCTATGAAGAAGTTTTAAATTGTCTTTTTGAACTTGATAAATTCCTTTCATCTGATTACATATCAATTTTGAGTTGGTGAAGACTACAATATCATTGGCACCATATTTTTTTGTTGTTTTTAGCCCTTCAACAAGGGCAACATAGTATGCTTCATTAGTTGTAGTATTTCCATGAACTTCTCTCTTAGTTTGGAGGACGTGATTTAGTGCCATGTTGTGAAGGACATATGCAATAATCTCTTGAACCAAGTTTGGGTAACAAGACACTTCAATGCATAATGTCCACTTATGCACCATTCTATATGCCTCCAAGTACCTAAAGAAAAAAAAAACAACAAATTTTGATTAGGTATTTAAAAATAAACTTTTAACATTGAACAAGCTATGTTGAGTATGAATGCAGTGTTGTATCGCAACCATGAAAGGAAAAAGGTTACTTTATATGCTTGCCAATATTTTTATGTTGTTCTTCCAAATGACAAAAATATTTTTTCTTTTGATTCTAAATAATGTCAAAGAGCAATGCATGTGGGTAATTTTAGTGTAACTATTATGTGGTTGGTTTTGTGGATACTCATATGTAAGATTTGAAATTTCATATGTATCTCTTAGAATCAACAATAAGTTTGTCTTTGAGATTGATTCATATTTTTTTTTAGAATGATTCATATTTTAAAAGAACTTTGTATGTCCTAAAACCTTTTATGAATGACCAAGAAATTTATTCTAGGAAGTGAAACCAGGTTAGAGTTTAAGAGAAATTCAATCCTCTAGAGAAATATGAATATACCTTGTATATGCTTTGCAAACATTCCTTGTTATTTTACAATAGATATCATATTTAGGTACTTTGGACCAAGAATAAAGATATTGAATGGTGAACAATTATCAATGTCTAAGCTAAAAGAGTGCAAAAGAGTCACAACCTTTGCATACCAAGAGGTTTAGCAATTTTTTGTGGCCAAATGCATGGAACATTGGAGTGAAAAAAAATGATACCTCTACTTAGTGATTGTTGACACAAGAAAATGTCCCCTTGTCAACATTGTGTGTTCACTTGGTGAAAGGGCCCAATTATACCTTTCTCCATTGAAATGGTGAACTCTAGTTGTTCCTATATTGCCATCAATTATGGTTTTTATGAATTAAAATGAAATGCATGTGTCATGCAATGGAAAGTGAAATATGAAATGAAACCTAATATAATCCTACCGGAGCAAACAACTAAGAACCGATCAACATGAAAAAGAACTAGAGGTATAGAGCTTAGGGAGAAGAGTCAACCAACTACCATAAGGACAAAACCCAATGAAAACTCTAGGGATTGAGGGTTGTCTACAAAACACCAAGATCATACTTGATTCATGTCCACTTTGATGAAAAACAAAGGGAGAAGTATAGAGAGCATGGAGAATATTCCAACAACTACTGTCTACACACACCTCAAAGAAAACTCTAAGGATGAAGGATAACCTACAAATCACCTAAAGAATACCTTTTTCACATCAAGTTGTTGGCATGCAAAAGATAAGTGAGTAATAACAAAGAAACAAGAGAAAATTCCATGTGATACAACACTACAACCCACAAGCACCAATAGAGATAGGAGAGGAGTGAATAGTCCACAACCATGCCTAGATCTCAAGAGTATGGAAACATTAGCTAAAAATGGCCTCTTTATTCGCATAGAATTTTAATTACATTGAAAATAAAAATACCCCTTAAAAGTGAGTGCAAGAATTCCCTTTATGCAAAATAAGGTGACTTGTAACCTTCCAAATGACTCTTCACCTCCCAAGTGACTCTCGGTCTTCTCTCTTTTGAATTTTCATTTTGTGACCAAAAATAAAATTAAATAATGTTGGTCATACTTGATCTATGCATTTTTAGTTGGGTCACTATTTCACCAAAAAATCCCCCATATACATTAACCACATTTTCCACCCTAGACTTAATACTAGCCAACCTAAGCTCTACATTGACTCTCTTGTCAACTAGCTCATCACATGCACATCTCAACCTTTTGGCTTGCTTGGCTAGGAGCACTATGACTCTTTCCAGGATTGCCTCATTATGTTTTTTTTTCTCTTTTGTCATTGTGTGCAGGCTATCTAATTGTCATTTGTTGGTATGTAAGTTGTAAAGTCAGTTGTGCTCACAGAGAATTTGAGGGTCGCCTCATTGACATCAAGAATCTGATTGGCATTAATCTTCCTCAATTCTATGTTTTGGATGACCCTTTCTCTGCGTTGTTCGAGGATGAGGGTTCTCCATCAGGGAAATTTAGTGGATCCACTAATAGGCTTCTTACGACTCGAACTTTTCTCAAAACACTTACCATTTCATTCAAGATATTGAGCATGTCACTTTGTGCAATTTGCAAACTATTATATTCAAATTCCATGCATGCATTTATTTTAGCAACCTCAACTGAACTTAGTACATGAATATGGCTCGAAATTAAAGCATATTGATTCTACCATTGAACACAGTGTACTAATTGGGATTACCACTATCTTATGACTAACCCCACAAACTTTTCCATTACATTTTGTACTTTTTCATTTTCTTTGATTTTTCTCTCTTTACGTCTATCATTATGATTTAGAGATTTCCTCTTTGTGTGTGGGGTTACCATTTCATTTACTTTACTTTCATTTTCATTTGAAAAAGGTGTAAGAAATGCTATAATTGTTTTTTAAAACAAAATTCCAATTGGAATGCAAAGGAGTAAGAAATGTTATACCATCTTCCCATGAATTATCAAGATCCCCTGTGCATACCATCAGGTTCGAATTTGAAAACGAATTCATTCTAGTAAACCCAATGTATTCAACATTTTAATTAATTTTTATAAAAAATGTGTTAGTGGCCATTAATTTGGTTTTCAAATTTCATCTTTATTGATACAATATATACCATCGTATTACTTAAGAGTCTCTACGTTGTATGACAACAAAGTTATGAAGAGTCATGTGTTCAAGTTGGCTTATCTTTCCTTCTGACAGAATCTACCAGTGTTCTCTTTGGTTGAGGACTGATCGTTGCAAGTCCCACACATTAAATATGTAGAATATTGTAGTATTTAATGCAGCAATACAATGAGTTGTTGATAGTGCAGTTGGTTTTTGTTTCAAACTATGTGTCAATCGCATGTTTCACTAACCCAAAAGAATGTTCTACCTTTTGTTTCACTAACTCCATGTCAATCGCATGTTTCACTAACCCAAAAGAACGTTCTACCTTTTTTTTCACTAACTCCATGTCAATCGCATATTCATGTTTGGGGTCTAGGATGGTGTGACATTATTTTGCAAGTTTGTATATATATGGATAGTATTTACTTATGAGTCTATATATGGATGTGGATAGTATGTTGGGTAAACAATATATCAAAATCTAAAATTATTTCAAGACTACTTCGCTTAAATCACAATGTATCCAAAATTATGAGATGTAGCACCTCAACGAGAAAGATCTCTACAATAACCAAACTAGTTTCTTTCTCCATTTTTAGCCGAGTAAATTTCAGTGAAGTGGTAAATAAACAAATAGATTTCACTAAAATGCATATGTTCGATATAGCTAGCACGCTCATGTACTTGGATGGATTTTCCTTTACTTGATTCAATTATTACTAGATATGGATAGTATGTTGGGTAAACAATAGTCCCATGAGAATATAACCAGTAATCTCCCCACCTTCAATAAAAAATGCATATATATGGATAGTATTTACTTAAGAGTCTATATATGGATATGGATAGTATTTACTTAAGAGTCTATTTATGGATATGGATAGTATGTTGGGTAAAATATTGTCCCATGAGAATAGAACCAGTAATCTCCCCACCTTCAATAAAAAACAAATAGGAACAGCTGACATCAAAACCGATTTCAATCCGATTATTGACTTTCACTCTTTCAGAACCTCCCATGCAAAATTCCTCCTATTGTTTAAATATATAAAATATATATATATATATATATATATTAATTTGCAAAATCTAAAATGTCGATTGGAACCAGAGAAAGAAAGGATCTGAAAATTTGGTGGAGGATTTTTTCATAATTTGTGGCGAGGTGCCTCTATTCTTGGAGATGTTGGGTGCACTTCTTGAAGAAATCAAAGGCAAGTCATATTAAATCCGCAGACATATATCATTAGTATACGTACTAAAGATATCAAATGCAGGGTGTATTAAACCCTATGCTATGTAAAATCAAACGCATGACATATATCGTTACTCTACTATGCATGAAATGGATTGACCATTATTCTTCAGGTCGATTCATAGGGCTTTCACAATGAAAGCCACCCATCAAAACAAACTTAAAGAAACGAGCTTAAGAAGTTGCATGGTCGGTTATCCATCTTTCTCATACATAATCCGAGAGATATTATTCATCCTTATATCAGCAACCCAATTCGATAGGCCTATGATTATGTCGATTTGGTCGATTGCAACCATAGAAAGGATTTTAAAATTTGGTGGAGGAGTTTTGGATAATGTGTGGCGGGGTGCCTCTATTATTGGAGCTTTTAACCTAAAGATTGCAACCTGATAATAACTGTCAGTTGCAGCAAAGGGAGATTCGGACAACAACTAACATCAACACCTGCACGGGACTGGAGAAAGTTGGTATCTAACCTAATCACATGCTCCCTTCTCCAGGATCGAACCTCCTTGCACCGATAGAAAAGGAAAATCATGCACCGGAGAGCATAGAAGATCTTACACCAGAGAAGTTTACCGGGACAGGGGAGTTGGACTGTAGGCAGGGGAGTTCAGGGTGAGGCTAGCAAGAGAATTTGGACAGGCAAGGTGATGGTCCATTAAGTACACCTCACCAAACTTCCTACAGCTAGCAGATAAAGATGACGCATGGCAGAAGCTAGCAAAGGTAATGTTAACAGAGAAACCCTTGCTAACGGACATTTGGGACCGACGGGTTTGCCAAAGATGTGACGTTCTACGTTGGTCAGAAAACCCAAAAGGTAGAATGTTTAGCTTACTCCGATACTTAGATTTCCCATGGGGCAGATGGGTGGGTGGTGCAAGGAGGATTCAATGTGACTCCTCCCCAAGTCATTTCGAAGGGTGATGTATCAGAGTTTTCACATACCAAGCATCGACCACTTTTGCATGCAAACTCTGAGACGGTAGTGAAGGAGCTCTCTGGTGATTTCAACCCTTAGAGATTGAATAAGCATATCCATTGATCCATATGGATTTAGATGGCCTCCCACCTATTCCAATTAGCTCATTTTGGCATTTTTCCAGTATGGCAGTTGTTTCCTATTTTTCAAGTCCCTGACTTCCGGGGTCGTTTTGAGGCCCTAAATAGCGTTTTTAGGGCTTGCCACTATCAAATTTTAGATGAATTTAGATTCTGATGGCAACATGTGTAGTCCTCGGATAGACCTTTCCAACGTGCTATCATGCGCCTAAAACAGAGATCGTATGCAAAAGTTACAACCCCGGGAAGTTGATGTACTAGCTTACCCCAACGGGGCCCACATGAATTTTGGTGATTCATCTCCTAGGGTTAGGTTTTTGGATGTCTAGGGTTTTGGCATTCTTGTTTATTGTAAAAAGGCTTGGAAAGCCTCATTTTAACCATCTTCTTGTGAATGAGTGCATTCGTCACATCTCTTCTCAGAGATAAGCCGCCACCATTCTAGCAAGCTTGTTTTCCACTACATTTTACAGTTTCAACATATTTTCTTATTGAATAGAAACCAGTTTTATTGTATCTATGTTATTCTTGTTTCTCTGTGTTAAGAATAATAATAATCTGTATTCATTTTCATTCTACTCATAAAATTTGGATCGGTGGTATTAGACTAGTCTGCTCCTTGTTGTTCTTAATGCATGTCTCCGACGAGGTCATGGTATAAAGAATTGGGTCTCGAGCTTGTTTCTCTTGAGGAAAAAAGATCTTGCACACCCAAGCGACCTCTCATAGTGGTAGAAAAAAAAGATGATCGGATAGGATATCCTTTCAAAATGTTGCTCGAGGAATCCCTCACGCAACAGTGGAACTAAATGATGGATAGTTTTTCATAAATCCTTTGAACATAGTTACCGACTTAACGAGAACTGTGACCTCAAAACAAGAACTCTAGCCCTTAAAACCCATATTTTTGCGTAAAAAACATGAAAATCAACCCCCAAATCAAAAAGTGGTGCTACCGGTAGCACCATTTTTTTAAACGTAGTCAAAATTACAACATTTTTTGTACATGGCCTTCAAAACTCAGACAGTAGCTCAGAAAAACCTTAAAATCAACACCTAAATCAAAAAGTGATGCTACGTAAAAATAATGTTTTTTCCTAAACGTGAAAATCATATCTAATTACGACCTAATTGAAATGGTGATATTGACAACAAAACCCTATGTAAATAAACAACCCAAAATTGGACTCCAAATGGTCCCTTGAAAATTTATTTACAAATTTTATTTTTTATTT